>CM029015.1:192193425-192416050 GCA_016801055.1 Panax notoginseng | reverse complement strand
CGTATAAAGTTATTCCAACAGAATAATAAGGAATGGAATAACAATAGCTCCCTTCATGAATACAAAAGAAATAATACCCATTACCTTAGAAGAAAATTAGAATAGTGAGGTAGCAGACTTCTTTTCTCCTTTCTCTCTATAATTTCTCTCTATAATAATTGCTCTATAGCTTTAGTAAATTGGAGAAAAATAATGAAGGAATGAGCTTCTATTTATAGGAAAATATAGTTTCAATAATTGCACGTTTTGGGGCTCAAAATATTACAGTATAATACCCTTCTCTTTTCTTTTATTTTAAATTTAGTCCTGCAAGTATTATCAAACTTGCACCAACTCCCTTAATAGTAAATCATGTGAATCAATAGTACACACATGTGAACCCATAGTTATAAGAAAATGTGAATTAATAGCATTTAATTGATCATTTATCCAGTAAATTATCTGATTGGTCAATATAACCTCCAGACATTAATTATTATTCGAAAATAAATATCGATTTCCACTAACACTAATAATTCTTACAGAATGAAACTATCAATTTTATCTTTAATCAACACGAACTTATTCATTATTAATATTATAACTTACAATATTTAACAACCAGGTCGTTCTCAGGAAAGAGGGTACTTTCTGATAAGATTTTTTTCTTATTGGCGGCTCAATTAGGTGACCAAACCTCTCCTTGACAGAACTTTCTAGACGTTATCAATATTGCAAATAATAATATGAATAACTTTTCCCGTCTCCATCAATATTGATTTAATAATATAACATATTATGCAGATGATACTATGACAATAATTGAATCAATAATATGAGAGATATGATGCAGCAATTACTATAGCAATAATTGAGTATAACTGAGTGACTTCTTAAGCATCAATAATCAATACCGTGTGCTACTATGCAACCACGCGTATTACTGTACTTTACTACCAGGTAGTTCAACAGTTTTAACAGTAATACTTTCGCCATTATTTTTATAAAATGATAATTTTGTCATTTTCTTACTACGACAATACTTCCATTGTGGGGTCCACCAATGATTGTGCCGTCGTACGGATATTCCCCGACAAAAAAATATTCCCCAACCAAACGAATATTTTATAACAACTTGCTTACTTTGTAAAAAATTTTCACATATCACCCTTAACTTTAACCTTTTTATCAATTTAACCATTTACGAAATAAATAATAATTATAAGAAAATTGAATACTTTCATTTCATAAAATCGGGGTCTTACAAGAACCATGTCCACAAACTAGTTAAGAAGGGTTCAGGGAATGCTAAGTGCAGACAAAGTCTACCAAAAGCTCAAACACTTAGCAAACCCAAATGGTAATGATGCACAGCTGACATCGGATGAAGAATGAGCAGAACAGAATGAAGATCAGCTGCACCAGAAGAGATGTGGTCCAGACTAAAAGTAGAATGCAAAGAGGACCATGCCAAGTTGCTAAGTACAGAAGATGTTCAAGCTTAAAGACATTTTAGCAGCAATGCACCAACAACAAACCACAACAAGAAGTCAGGGCCTGAAGGTGTGACGCCCCCAAAATAGGTATACAACACCCATCTGAGTCGCCAAATACATGGTACAGAAAGCAAACTACAATTTTAATAATACAATTATCGTGCAAAATACGACAACACATACTGTGAGTTTAAATAACAAATATTGTCTTCTAGACAATATCCACACTCAAATAAGTCCTCAATACAATTATTCAAACACTATTTTACAGAAATAGTGATGACTGCTAAAATATCTTTCTAGAACCATCACTCCATACCCCGACTAGATCCTGCTATGTTCTCACCTCCTGAGAAGAAAAATGGAACAAAAAGGAAAAGGGTGAGCTCAACTAGCCCAGTAAAGAATATTATGACTAAGATAATATACAACAAATCATCATTAGTATTCAACAGGGAAAAATCTGATAGAATATAATCGACAACAAGTTTTAGTCAACAACTGCAAGCGGAAACAGACAAACCATTAGAAGAGTACAGTAGAGATTAATCTACTATCTTCTAAGATTTAAAAGTCCATCATCAATATTTTATCCTGTAACATCAATTAATAATCATCTTTATCCAAATATTTATCTTTGCACTACAGGCCAAATATATTCATTTGTATCACCTGTCAGTCATGCTCATCTCAACACCTGTTCATCTTGTACTACAGGCCAAAGATATTCATCAAGTAATCATACATCTTTGCACTACATGCCAAAGATATTCAGTAATATCATCATTTAGGACTGAGGATGATGAAAAATATCTTAAAGAGAACAAATCCAGTGAGACAGAAGGACAAATAGTAGGGATTCGTAAACAGTTTATCCAAGATCAATAATACTTATAATAATCAATTGTGAAGCAGAATTCAAAAATAAAGATTAAAACATGGAAACAATCAAAGATTAGTAACCATAATATACATCTTAGACAAAAAAGAAAAATTTTATTTTTCGTGAATAGTGTCGTATTCAGAATAGTGTCGTATACGTGAATAGTGTCGTATACGTGAATAGTAACGTATACGTGAATAGTAGCCCCGACACAAAAAGTTACAAATTTGATAAAAACTCATGTTAATATTTCAGCATAATGATATTGAAGAAAATAATATCATTTAAGAAGAAGATAATATCCCTTACCTCAAAATATCAGTACTTCTGGTCGATAAAAAAATACGGTATAAAAGGCTGAAAGAACTTGCTTTGATGAATAGAAACTCTCAAAGTATCTAAATACTCACAAAATATACTCATAATCTAGAGAGAGAAAGAGAGAAAACTTGTTTCTGGTGTGATTTTCAATTCTAACTTAGCCTCTATTTATAGGAAAATATTAGCACGCCGAAGCAGACTTAACCGGCAACCTGATGGCTTTACCTGCTACTTTTCCCACCCACCACATTTGAATAAAAATCTCAGCACATTTCTTCACCAACCAAGAGTGGGGCCCAACAATTCTAGAATTTTTCACCAAAATGATTAACTCCGAAAATTCAATAATTTCTGAACCAGTCATCTCATAAAATTCATAATAAATCATACGTTCATTTTTAACGGTTCAAAATTGTGGGACATATACTCAACTTATATATGTATAACATATCCAAAAATTATCACGATCCAACGGTCGAATTAAAAAATTATAACCCTCGCAAAATATCTCAAAAACACCTGATTTTTAATACCTCTATCAGACAAAAATACTAATAAAAACCTCAACATTAACTCCTTCATTTTTAATCAAGAAAATATATCCCTCATTTATATCCACATAAAAAAAATATTTTCTTATCATATGAATCCATAAATAATTATTCACAAATAATATTACAGAATCACATTATATGACAACCAGGCCGTTTCCCAGGAAAGAGGTGGCTTCCAATAAAAAATTTCTCCTTACTGGCGCGCAATTAAATTACCAAACACTTCTTAGACAAAACTTTCTTGAGATATTGTCAATAATGTTATCTAATAATATTATTCAAATAATATGAATTATTGATTTGATAATGGGAAAATACTGTGCAGTGACAATTATTGAAACAACAATAATATAAAATATCAATGCAGCAATTATTGAATCAATAAAATAAAATATTGAACTGTAACTACTGTAACAATTATTGAGTAGTGCCTTCCTTCGTAAGAATCAATAATTGGTGCAATACCGTGTGCTACTGTATTTTAACCACCGGGTATTCCAAACAGTATTAACAGTAACAACTACGCCGTTATTTATTTAAACAACTTATACTTGTCGTTTTCTTCATCCAATCGCTTTTCGTTATGGGGCCCCACAAGGCTGCGCCGTCGTATGAATATTCTCCAACAGCAAGAATATTCCACGACCAAACGAATATTCCCCGACAAAATTAATATTTTATAACCACTTGCTTATTTTGCAAAATTTGCACATTTCACCCATAACCAAAGTATTATATCAAATTAACCCTTGTTATTCATAATAATATTTAGAAAAAATTTGATGTTATTCATTAATAAAGCTGGGGTCTTACAACCTTCCCTCCTTATAAATTTCGTCCTCGAAATTGACGTACGTACCTGATATTTCGAAAAGGTGAGGATACCTCGCTTCATTTCTGATTCCAAACTCCTAGGTCATTTTTTCAATAGCATGTTTCTCCACAAAACCTTAACTTGTGGTATAACTTTTGTGCGTAGAACATGCTCTTTCCTATCCAAGATCTTAACAGGTACCTCCTCGTACGTTAAATCTTCAGCTATCTCGTCTGGTTCTAACTCAATAATGTGGTTCGGGTCTTTAACATATTTACGAAGCATAGATATGTGAAAAATATTATGAACACGAGACATGCTTGGAAGTAATGCGAGTCTATATGCCACATTTCCTATTCGCTCAGAATCTCAAATGGACCAATAAATCTTGGATTGAGCTTTCCTCTCTTCCCAAATCTTGTAACTCCCATCCATGGTGCAACACGTAACAATACATGATCCCAATATTAAATTCCACATCCTTCCGATGAAGATCCGCATAACTCTTTTGTCGATCCTGTGCTGTTTGTATACGTTGTCGAATCGTTTGGATCTTCTCTGTAGTCATGCGTACCAACTCTGGTCCCAACAATGTTGCTTCATCTACCTCATCCCAGCATACTGGAGAACGACATTTTCTTCCATAAAACGCCTCGAATGGAGCCACACCTATGCTCGCCTGATAACTGTTGTTGTAGGAGAATTCCACCAATGGTAGGTACTTATCCCAACTCCCTTTGAGATATAGGACACAGAGTCTTAATAGATCTTCAAGAGTTTGAATAGTCCTCTCTGATTGTCCGTCTGTTTGAGGATGGTATGCCGAACTGAATCGTAAATTTGTGCCCATAGCTTTCTGCAAGCTAACCCAAAATTGTGAAGTAAATCTTGGGTCACGATCCGAAACTATGGATACTGGCATGCCATGCAATCTCACAATATCGTTCACATACATACTAGCAAGACGTTCAAGGGAATAAGTCTCACGTATCGGTAAGAAATGAGTAGACTTAGTTAATCTATCAACAATAACCCAAATCGCATCTATGCCTTGAGAAACCTTGGGAAGACCTGTAACGAATTCATGGTAATGTGTTCCCACTTCTATTTCGGAATCTCAAGTGGGTGCAATGGACCCTTTGGCACTTGATGCTCCGCCTTTACACGTTGACAAGTTAAACACCTCGAGATAAACTCCGCGATCTCTCTTTTCATATTGCTCCACCAAAATGTATGTCGAAGATCGTGATACATTTTGGAACTCCCCAGGATGGATTACAAACGGTGTGTTGTGTGCCTCCATCATTATTCTATGCTTTAAGTCAAAATCGTTAGGAACACAAAGTCTGGAGTTAACTCGAAGTATTCCTTCTTCATCGATTCTTGCTTCTGGAATAGCATCTTCTTGCACTTTCTTCTTCATACGCATCAGCTCCATGTCCGTAGCTTGAGAAAATTTAACTTTATCGATTAAAGTCGGTTCTACTCGTATGTTTGATATCATCATGTGGGTACTTGGAGTATTTATCTCTATCTTCATCCTTTGCAAGTCATACAAAATGGGCCTTTGTGTTAACAACATTGCACTCGTACCCGCATATGATCTTCTACTCAATGCGTCAGCTACTACGTTTGCTTTTCCAGGATGATATTGGATGGTATGATCGTAATCTTTCAGCAGCTCGAGCCAACGTCGTTGCCGCATGTTGAGTTCCTTTTGGATGAAGAAATATTTGCGGCTTTTATGATCTGTATAGATCTCCACTTTCTCCCCATACAGGTAGTGTCTCCAGATCTTTAACGCGAAAACGACTGCTGCCAACTCCAAATCATGAGTAGGATAATTCCTCTTATATTTTTGAGTTGTCGCGAGGCATAGGCTATGACTTTCCCTGTTGCATGAGAACACATCCTAACCTTTGCCTGAAGCATCGCTGTAGATAACAAATCCATCTGAACCAAATGGTATTGTCAGAACAGGTGCCAAAATGAGTCTCCTCTTGAGTTCTTGGAAACTCTTCTCGCATTACTCTCTCCATACGAATTTTGTATCTTTCCGAGTCAGCTGAGTTAACGGAGTAGCGATTCGAGAAAATCTTTCACAAATCTCCGATAATAACCAGCTAAGCCCAGAAAGCTACGTACTTTGGTCACCGATTTCGGTTGCTCTCAATTGTGATTCATATCCAAATCTTGGATCACAACGTCACAATGGCACCTATTGTTTTAACCACCACACAAATATAGAGTCCCTTACGGAGAGTCTGGCTTTGGTGCATTCCATAAAGGAAGTCACCAGATAGAGGCTCGGGTACCAACTTCTATAGTTGGGTTTTTAACTCCTGAAGTTCAATAGGAGCTATTCAATATGAGAATTTTAGAAATAGGTTTTGTATCGGGTTGAAGATCAATACAAAAATTCAATATCACGCTCTGGGTTAGGCCAGGAAATTCTTTAGGAAATACGTCAGGAAATTCACTAAAACAGAAATATCATTCAAATATGACGTATTTTTGTTCAAGTCCATGACATGGGCTAAGAAAGCTTGACATCCGTTTTTAATAAATGAATGTGGTTTATGGCTTGGTATGACATCGATTAATTTTAGTGGTGTGGTTGCTTGAATTCGCATAACAGGTTGGTTAGAATATGAAAACTAACAACCTTACGAAAATAATCATTTTGGCATGATGAGTAGTTAACCAATCAATTCCTAAAATCACATCAAAAGCAAGTATCTTTAAAGAGACAAGGTCAACAGGTAATGTGATTGTGCCAACTTGGATTAAGCAAGATTTATAAACTATAGATGTAATGAAAGTTTCTCCTAACGGAGTCTCCACAGATAGGTCAAAGTCTTATTTCTCCGGAGTCAAGTTTAAACGTTGAGCACAAGCAGGAGAGATAAAAGAATGGGTAGAACTGGTATCTAGTAAGGTATAAACTTCGCAAGAATTCAAGATTAGCTTACCCGTGATCGCTCGTTCGGGTTTCTCACGTTTTGGCCAGTCACGACAAACGCTCTTCCAGGAACCGCTGATTTTGACTTATCCGGGACAGCTTTTGAGTCACCATCTCCGCTGAACTTGGTTTTGCTACAGAACACTCTCGAGCTATATGACCCTCCTTTCCATTTCCAACAGTTATAACATTACCTTAGATTGTTGTGGGCAGTTTGGGCTGATATGTCCCTCTTTCCCACATTTATAACATACGACCGTGGTCGTTCTCCTCCCCTAAAAACAGTTGATGTTTGTGCTGACGTCTTCACATTATCATTGTTGTACCTTCTCTCTTGAAATCTCCTCCCGAGTCGCTCCTTTTATTATCACGACCACGATTACCACCAGAGTGGTTATCGCTTTTGTCCGAATATTTTCCTCCCTGCTGGTTTTCATTGCTTCGATGACTGTCGCCACCGATATGATCCTGGTTGTGGTCCCTCGGTTGCACATACTCATTATCTTGCTCTAATAATTGAGCCCTGTTTACAACATCTGAATATAAAGAAAATTTATGAGAGATAAGATATTGTCGAATCTCGGGTTTTAGGACCTCTCAGAAACATCCTTGTCATTCGTTCCTCATTTTCGACCAAATGAGGTGCAAACCTGGATAACTCTGCAAACTTCACCTCGTACTGGGACACCGTCATGTTGTTTTGTTCCAGTCTGATAAACTCCACCTCCTTCATATGACGAATACTTTCAGGAAATTACTTGTCATTGAACAATTTTTGAAATATTTCTCAGGACATGTTGAGTGCGTCAGGCTTGGTACGCTTCACGGACTCCCACCAGTAGTCTGCCTCACCGCGGAACATAAAAGTAGCGAATGGAACCTTCTGTTCCTCCGTGCATCCCAAGACATCGAATATCTTGGTAATTTGCTTGACCCACGTTTCCGCCATGATCGGATCCGGCTTTTCCTTAAATTCTGGTGGTCCCACTCTTTGAACTGCTTGGCTGTGACAGATCGCGCGTTGCTATCACTTTTACCCGTATTTTGTACACGAGTCTCCCTCGTCTGATTTTGCATGAACTGCAAAAAGCTCCTAAACATTTCATCATTCATCGTTTGCTCGGTAACGTTGTTTATAGGAGGAATATTGCCTTCCTATTGCACGTTCCCCTGGGTGGTGATCAAAGGTGTCTCCACGGTCTGATTTACTCCATTATTAACGTTCTCAGCTGCAATTCTTAAATACTGCAATAAAACAAGGTTAATAGTCATGTCATATATTATCCCTATACTCTGACCGACCAAATAAATACCAAATAAACTTTGTCAGGTCATACTAGCGAAGGAATTCCCCGCCTCTCCCCTCCTAGTTCTTGTCTCACATCTCAGTCAGGGATCATATCCTTAAGCTCTGATACCAACTGTGACGCCCCCAAAATAGGTATACAACACCCATTCTGAGTTGCCAAATACATGGTACAGAAAGCAAACTACAATTTCAATAATACAATTGTCGTGCAAAATACGACCACATACTGTGAGTTTAAATATAAATATTATCTTCTAGACAATATCCAAACTCAAATAAGTCATCAATACAATTATTCAAACACTATTTTATAAAAATAGTGAGGTCTACTAAAACCTCTTTCTAGAACCATCACTCCATACCCCGACTAGATCCTGCTATGTTCTTACCTCCTGAGAAGAAAAATGGAACAAAAAGAAAGGGTGAGCTCAACTAGCCCAGTAAAGAATATTATGACAAGATAATATACAACAAATTATCATTAGTATTCAACAGGGAAAAATCTGATAGAATATAATCGACAACAAGTTTTAGATCAGCAACTGCAGCGGAAACAGCAAACTATTAGAAGAGTCAAGTAGAGAATGAATTCTACTATCTTCTAAGATTTAAAAGTCCATCATCAATATTTATCCCTGTAACATCAATTAATAATCATCTTTATCCAAAAATTCATCTTTGCACTACAGGCCAAAGATATTCATTTGTATCACCTGTCAGTCATGTTCATCTCAACACCTGTTCATCTTTGCACTACAGGCCAAAGATATTCATCAAGTAATCATACATCTTTGCATTACAGGCCAAAGATATTCAGTAATATCATCATTTAGGACTGAGGATGATGAAAAATATCTTAAAGAGAACGAATCCAGTGAGACAGAAGGACAAATAGTAGGATTCGTATAACAGTTTATCCAATATCAAAAATACTTCATAATAAATCAATTGTGAAGTAGAATTCAAAAATAAAATATCAAAAAATGGATACAATCAAAGATAGTAACCATAATAGACATCTTGGACAAAAAGAAAAAATTTTATTTTTCGGTGAATAGTGTCGTATTTGTGAATAATGTCGTATACGTGAATAGTGTCGTATACGTGAAATAGTAACGTATACGTGAATAGTAACTCCGACACAAAAAGTTCTAAATTTGATAAAAACTCATGTTAATATTTCAGCATAATGATATTGAAGAAAATAATATCATTTAAGAAGAAGATAATATCCCTTACCTCAAAATCAGTACTTCTGGTCGGAATACCGGTATAAGGCTGAAAGAAACTTGCTCTGATGAATAGAAACTCTCAAAGTATCTAAAAACTCACAAAATACACTCAATAATCTAGAGAGAGAAAGAGAGAAAACTTGTTTCTGGTGTGATTTTCAATTCTAACTTAGCCCTCTATTTATAGGAAAATTTAGCAGCCGAAGCAGACTTAACCTGCAACCTGATAGCTTTATCTGCTACTTTTCCCACCCACCGCATTGAATAAAAATCTCAGCACATTTCTTCACCAACCAAGAGTTGGGCCCACTAATTCTAGAATTTTCCACCAAAATGATTAACTCCGAAAATTCAACAATTTCTGAACCAGTCATCTCGTAAAATTCATAATAAATCATACGTTCATTTTTAACGGTTCAAAATTTGTGGACATATACTCAACTTAATATGTATAACATATCCAAAAATTACCACGATCCAACGGTCGAATTAAAAATTATAACCCCCGCAAAATATCTCAAAAATCCTGTTTTTTAATACCTCCATTCCGACAAAAATACTGATAAAAACCTCAACATTAACTCCTTCATTTTTAACCACAAAAATATATCCCTCATTTATATCCACATAAAATAAATATTTTCTTATCATATGAATCCATAATTAATTATTCCCAATAATATTACAGAATCACATTTATGACAACCAGGCCGTTCCCAAGAAAGAGATGGCTTTCAAAAAAGAATTTCTCCTTACTGGCGCGCAATTAGATGACCAAACCTCTCCTTAGACAAAACTTTCTAGACATTGTCAATAATGTTATCTAATAATATTATTCAAATAATAAAATATTAGATTTGATAATGGGAAATACTGTGCAGTGACAATTATTGAAACAACAATAATATAAAATATCAATGCAGCAACTATTGAATCAATAAAATAAAATATTGAATAGTAACTACTGTAACAATTATTGAGTAGTGCCTTCCTTCGTAAGAATCAATAATTGGTGCAATACCGTGTGCTACTGTATTTTAAACACCGGGTATTCCAACAGTATTAATGGTAACAACTACGCCGTTATTTATAAACAACTTATACTTGTCGTTTTCTTCATCCAATCGCTTTTCGTTATGGGGCCCACACAAGGCTGCGCCGTCGTACGAATATTCCCCGACAGCAAGAATATTCCACGACCAAACGAATATTCTCCGACAAAATGAATATTTTATAACCACTTGCTTATTTGCAAAATTTGCACATTTCACCCATAACCAAAGTATTATATCAAATTAACCCCTTGTTATTCACAATAATATTTAGAGAAAATTTGATTTTATTCATTAATAAGCAGGGGTCTTACATGGTGGGGTCTTTGTCCGGAGACTAAATGAAGTTTTAAGCCTGCTGGGCTTGAAGAGTTCCTAGGGAACTAGAGGAGTTCCAAGGCTGCTGGCCTTGAAGAGTTCTTTATGAGCTAAAGTTCCAAGGTTGTTGACCTTGAAGGAATCTTAGTGATTCAAGGTGCTGCCCTTCCTTAGTGGAAATCCTGCTAGTTAAAAGTATAAGAGTGGATTAGGAGCTTGAGTCTCTGAACTACTTAAAATCCCTTGTGTCATTTACTTTATTCATTTATATTATTACCTAAACTACTATGCATGTATTAACTGTTTACAACTTAATTAACTCTAAGAACAATGTATGTATGATTATGAATATATCAATGAAGGGGATCTTTTACTTATTCTGCTGTGCTTGAAAAGATTCTTATGTTTGTCATATGCTAAATCATTAGCAATAAAAAATAAACGAGAAAAGTATTTGAAATTAAAAGGATCTATTCAACCCCCCTTCTAGATCTATTGTGTGCCTATTGGGAACTAACATAAGTCATTCTCATGGTGACGTGAAATGACTTCCGAACGAAGTGTAACAACATGATGATTGGAAATAAAGGATCCAATCGAGCATGGAAGGGAGACATGTCCAAGGAGAGTTAGGAATGCCACGGGAGACGAAAGATCATTCAACCCACCCAAAGTGCTATCCACAATACCCCCCCTGAGCAATCACCAACTCGACAGAATCCTCCTTGGGAGGATGTACATCAGCAATAGTCTAAGAAGGATTCCTCCTCAAAGAAGCAGGAGTCTCATCGGTACCCTCAAAACTGTCATGTAGAGAAGTTATAGAAAGGTGTGAAGAGCGCTACACCACCTACAGCAGGTCATCCGAGCTGACATTAGACAAAGAAAAGAATCCTTAGCATCAAGACGGACACAATCATCATGTAGTGAAGAAGACTCGATACAAATAGTGATATGCTGGGACATCTCACAAGTAAGGGAAGCCACCGCCGCTGCCCCATTTACGGTACTCACAAAGAGCCCAATGGGAACATCATCATCCTCTTCATCAGCATTGGTCTTCTCGATGACTTCTTGATTCTAAAAAAAAGAGAAATTTTGAGAGAGGATAAGAAGGACTAGATCGAAGATTTTCTAAGATATCCCAGGAGAACTCCTTTAAGGCTCGCCCTCTTAATGTTTTCTCCCCTAGAGGTTTCCTCCTTTAGGAATTTCGTTTTCAAGGCTTGCAAAACATCAAGCCCCGTGAAGTGTTCAGAAACTGGAATCATGACTTCAACACTTAAAATATTTTTGCGCGATCATCTCACCAAAGGCGTGACTCACGCGCACGGGGGCAAATGCTTACTGGTAGATGGCATAGGCATCCTCCAGAGTAGAGGTGCATTCCCCCCAAGTAGTGACGAATATGCATGTAGAGGAACACCATGGTCCTGTTGGATATGAATGTTCCTGCATAGCTGTATGCAAGAAGAATGCCAGCCATTTCTTTAGTATATCCACATAATCAGCATTTCCAAGTATTCCTGAAGGTGGCTAGATGAATAATACAAGAAGTCATCCCACCTCCACAAGCCGCTGGATATAGAAATAAACCTTCCTTCTCTGATGGAGGAAGAGTTGTACGGTCATAAGTCTGGACTTGTTCCCAAAAGACGTCGGAAAGACCAAAAGAGGGGAGCCCTTCCAATCACTGAGAAATGGGACCTCCTCAGTGGTTCCCGGGTCTGCAGAATATTCAATCGAGAGGGCCTGCAAGCAAGCAAGAAGAATTTAGCATAAGTGTCCAAAGAGTAAGGAAAAGGATGACAAGGAAAGCATTTGAACTTGAAGTGCTTACCATGGAAAAGAAGAAAGCCTGAGATTTAAGCTTAAAAACACCTTAAAAGAGGAAGAAATAATGTTAGAAAGAGTTAGGAATCACAATTATTATAAGACCCCAACTTATATAATGAATAAAATTAAATTTTCTCTAAATATTATTGTGAATAACAAGGGATTATTTGATATAATACTTTGGTTATGGGTGAATGTGCAAATTTTGCAAAATAAGCAAGTGGTTATAAAATATTCATTTTGTCGGAGAATATTCGTTTGGTCGTGGAATATTCTTGCTGTCGGGAATATACGTACGACGGCGCAGCCTTGTGTGGGCCCAATAACAGAAAGCGATTGGATGAAGAAAACGACAAGTATAAGTTGTTTATAAATAACAGCGTAGTTGTTACCGTTAATACTGTTGGAATACCCGGTGGTTAAAATACAGTAGCACACGGTATTGCACCAATTATTGATTCTTACGAAGGAAGGCACTACTCAATAATTGTTACAGTAGTTACTGTTCAATATTTTATTTTATTGATTCAATAATTGATGCATTGATATTTTATATTATTGTTGTTTCAATAATTGTCACTGCGCACGGTATTTCTCATTATCAGATCAATAATTCATATTATTTGAATAATATTATTAGATAACATTATTGGCAATGTCTAGAAAGTTCTGTCGAAGGAGAGAGGTTTGGTCATATAATTACGCGCCAGTAAGGAGAAATTCCTATTGGAAAACCACTCTTTCTTGGAAACGGCCTGGTTGTCATAAATGTGATTCTGTAATATTATTTATGAATAATTAATTATGAATTCATATGATAAGGAAATATATATTTTATGTGGATATAAATGAGGGATATATTTTTGTGGTTAAAAATGAAGGAGTTAATGTTGAGATTTTATCAGTATTTTTGTCGGAATGGAGGTATTAAAAATCAGGGTTTTTGAGATATTTTACGGGGTTATAATTTTTAATCCGACCGTTGGATCGTGGTAATTTTTGGATATGTTATATACATATATAAGTTGAGTATATGTCCACAAATTTTGAACCGTTAAAAATGAACGTATGATTTATATGAATTTTACGAGATGACTGGTTCAGAATTGTTGAATTTTCAGAGTTAATCATTTTGGTGGAAAATTCTAGAATTGGTGGACCCCACTCTTGGTTGGTGAAGAAATGTGCTGAGATTTTTATTCAAATGTGGTGGGTGGGAATAGTAGCAGGTAAATCCATCAGGATTGCAGGTTAAGTATGCTTCGGCGTGCTAATATTTTCCTATAAATAGAGGGCTAAGTAGAATTGAAAATCACACCAGAAACAAGTTTTCTCTCTTTCTCTCACTCTAGATTATTGAGTGTATTTTGTGAGTATTTAGATACTTTGAGAGTTTCTATTCATCAGAGCAAGTTTCTTTCAGCCTTATACCGGTATTCCGACCAGAAGTACTGATATTTTGAGGTAAGGGATATTATCTTCTTCTTAAATGATATTATTTTTTCTCAATATCATTATGCTGAAATATTAACATGATTTTTATCAAATTTAGAACTTTTTGTCTGGGTTACTATTCACGTATACGTTACTATTCACGTATACGGCACTATTCACGAATACGGCACTATTCACCGAAAAATAAAATTTTCCCTTTTTGTCCAAGATGTCTATTATGGTTACTATCTTTGATTGTATCCATGTTTTGATCTTTATTTTTGAATTCTGCTTCACAATTGATTATTATGAAGTATTATTGATCTTGGATAAACTGTTATACGAATCCCTACTATTTGTCCTTCTCTCTCACTGGATTCGTTATCTTTAAGATATTTTTCATCATCCTCAGTCCTAAATGATGATATTACTGAATATCTTTGGCCTGTAGTGCAAAGATGTATGATTACTTGATTAATATCTTTGGCCTGTAGTGCAAAGATGAACAGGTGTTGAGATGAACATGACTGATAGGTGATACAAATGAATATCTTTGGCCTGTAGTGCAAAGATGAATATTTGGATAAAGATGATTATTAATTGATGTTACAGGGATAAAATATTGATGATGGACTTTTAAATCTTAGAAGATAGTAGAATTCATTCTCTACTTGACTCTTCTAATGGTTTGCTGTTTCCGCTGCAGTTGTTGATCTAAAACTTGTTGTCGATTATATTCTATCAGATTTTTCCCTGTTGAATACTAATGATAATTTGTTGTATATTATCTTAGTCATAATATTCTTTACTGGGCTAGTTGAGCTCACCCTTTTCCTTTTTGTTCCATTTTTCTTCGCAGGAGGTGAGAACATAGCAGGATCTAGTCGGGGTATGAAGTGATGGTTCTAGAAAGATGTTTTAGCAGTCCTCACTATTTCTATAAAATAGTGTTTGAATAATTGTATTGAGAACTTATTTGAGTGTGGATATTGTCTAGAAGACAATATTTGTATTTAAACTCACAGTATGTGATGTCGTATTTTGTACGACAATTGTATTATAGAAATTGTAGTTTACTTGCTGTACCATGTATTTTGGCGACTCAGAATGGGTGTTGTATACCTATTTTGGGGGCGTCACAATTATGCAAGAAAAAATTTCTCGAAATTTTCCTAAAAAAACTTCGGATAGCCAAAAGCATTCTTCAGAGCCTTTTTTGGACTTATAATAGTAAATGTCATGGCCTAAGGCAATAATTTTTGTAGGGCTCGTCGCTAGCTTCGTTTTGATATATTATGGACCCCGAAACTCCAAACGGATCAAAAGTTACGATTAAAATAGTAACTACTCCTCCCGAACTTCATTTTTTCCATCTTATCGCTGATTTCCCCCTAGGGCGAAGCCCCCTAGGGTTTGGCCCCCCAAAGTTTGGGCCCCTAGGGTTCGGCCACCTAGGGTGATGTCGCTGCAGAGCATTTTTCTTCCTCGTGTTTTCATAGAAAAAAAAACGTCAAATCTTTTTTTATGAACCGAGGGAAAAAACCGAGATGTAATCAAGATAATGGGGCTCGGAAGACAAAAGAAAGATTGGAGGTACCTGAAAAAAAATCCTATAGGGTTCAGCCCCTTATAAGGTTCAGTCACCTAGGGGTTATTCCCTCTATTCCTTTGAGGTCCTGTTGCTCCACAAATCAACCGCTTGGAACGAGTGCTTTTTCGCCGCGAAAATTATAGCCTTTCTTTGATGAATTTCGAAGGAAAAAACCAAGATATGCTCAAGGTGATGGGGCTCAGAAACAAAGAAAGACTACAATTGCTTGAAATAGAAAAGAGAAATAGAAGAAACAAGTCAAGAGAAATCCGAAAGAAAACAAGCAAGTAAGCAAATTGAAAAGCGAAGACGAGAAGAAGGAATGGAGCCCCAAGGGTTTGGGTCCCCCATAGGGTTCAACCCCTAGGTTTCGGCCCTATATGGGTGAATCCTCATTGTTACCTCTCGTTCGGATTGAAGAAAGTCTCCTTGCAGCTCCTTGATGATATTCCTAGCTAGTAAGAAGAGAGAAAATCCAAAATGAAGCAAGATAAGAAAGGAGGAGTGAATGGCTTAGGAGATGCATACATGTATAGCCCCCCAAAGTATACTTGCAACGAAAAAGAAGCAATCACTCTTTTTCCATTAAGGAAATGGTTCAATCTGGTTTCCAAAAGATAAGTATATTTGATTTTGTTTCTAAATAGAAATATATATAAAGATATTTTTTTTAAATATAGAAAAGATTTGATTTTTACTCCCAATAAAGGGAAATTTCAAATTTTGATTTTTTCCTTCTAAATAATAATAATGATAAGGAAGGATATTGTCTTCAAAATCAAATAAAGAAAAAAAATTGATTTTATTTCCAAAATAAAATTAAGATTTGATTTGATAAAAAAGAAATATTTAGTGTTCCAAAAAAAGAGTTTATTAGATTGAATTTTATTTGGTAATATTTGATGATCTTCCTTGTTTTAATTTCCAAAAAAAAATAAGGAAACAAATATTGGGCAAGCTATGGAAACATTTTCAGAAGATTTTCCAAAATGTCCAAGGAAGAGCCCTGCTAGGTTTTGCCTCCTTAGGATTTAACCCCAAGGGTTTGGTTCCCTAGGGGTTCCCTCTTCTAGGATCCTTGTCTTCAAGACTTGCAAAGTAGAGTCCTGCAAAATCGTTCAAAAGCTTGAAGTATTCTTGTACAATCGTCTATTTGGAAAAGCGACTCTCGCGTATGGGGAAAATATGGGCCCAAATGCAAATTAGGATACATGTGACCTAATTGAACTAAATGCATAATTAGGGTTCTACGGTCTCATTAAATGTATAAATTAGGATTTGCATGACCTAATTGAATGAAGACGGAAAAGCCAAAAATAAACGTACTAGACCCGAGAGAAGCTTCCACGTGTCCCGAGGCAGAAGACTCATGGAGGTGGCTCTAGTTTGGGAATTGATTGAGGGATTGGATTGGTGGCTAGAAGGACAGGACGATATGGTTATTATTCTAATGACTAAAGGGTATTTCTAGAATTTCCCTGAAGACGTGTGCTTGACATATGACTACTTAAGTTCTAGTAAACTCTATAAATACCCCTTCGGAAAAAAAACCTCTTTGGTGACTAGGGACTTAGACATTCTCTCTTAAAGCACTCAAGACTTGGACATTCTCTCAACTCGAAGCACTCAAGAAAGCTCTTGGAATCCCTGCTACCCTAACACGGTTTTCAGATTCTGAGAGTTCTGCCACGTGTCGTTGGAATAATATCCCGCCTGTTCTTCTTCCCTCTTCAGTCAATCAATCAATTTCATGCTCTTCGTGGATTTCTCTCCTCCTCAGCCAATACGAAATCCTAACTAACAAGACACGATTTCCTTGCCCACAAATATAGGTAGAGAAAAAAAAGAGATGGCGAATGAAAGAGAAAGAGATTTAATTAAAACGAGAAGAGAAACGATTGAGGAAGAGATCAAACTAATTTGTTGAGTCAATTTCAAACTTAAACAAATTGAAATCACTCATTTAATTTAGTTATTGTGAAATTTGACTTTGTAACTCGACAATGACCCCTCGAGGCCATTAATATTTATGTCACCCACCCTGGCCACTAATTATACCCCATTAATCAATAAATACGTTTTTGTTTACAACTAATTCAATATACCATTAATATTTTTGTCCACTCTTTTGTAGTCTACAATTTACAAAAATAGCTTTTCAGTTGTGGCCCGGGGTGTGTCGCACAATAAAGTACGATCAAATAGAGTAAAGTGGTTGTATTTGTTTATTTCTTAATACTTTTTAATATTTCTATAATTGATTCAGTAAATGAGTAAAATTGTTTGATAAAATTTTATTAATTTCTTTTCGTCTCTTAATCGGTAAACGAAAGATATAAATTTAAATCATTAAAAGTTATCTCTTAATAAAAAAATTTAAATATATGGAGTCCCTATAAATATTGTACTCCCTCCATTCTAAATTTTATGATCATTATTGATTTTTGAAAAGTCAATTTAAATTTAAAAGTCATTCAGATGTTTATACTTTTTAGTTACCAAACAACTTTTTAAGTTCAAATATTAGTTTACTCAAATGATCTAATTTATTAAGATATACTAACTATTCAAATCTTAATTACTCAATTTTATCAAACACCACCTAATTATATAAACATAAAAAAACTAATGCATCATCTTAAATGAGTTTTGGGCTTTATTTTGATAACCCATAAAAAGTTGAGCCTTTTTAGTTTGGCCCAATTTTGGAATGACCAACCCAAGTATAAACTTTAGCTCATTTCTTCTCGAAAAAAGGTCCAAAATTGTCCCTGAGATTTGGGTCGAAGTCCCACTTAGACCCAAAACTTTTTTTCCAAAAGTACCCCTGATGTTATTAAAATCAACTCACCAAAGCCCATCCCGTTAGAGTTGCACAACAGGTCATCCTGGTCTGGGTCTGCCAAGTCTTGGTCGTTGATTAGGTCAGGTCAGCCTTGACTTTGGGCCTTCAAAGCTAGGCCAGGATAGGCTTATCCCATAAAAATATGATCTATTAAGGCATGTAGGCCAGACCAGGACAGACACATGTTGGTCCGGTCTGGTCCTGCATTTATTTTTGGGTCCTTTACATAAGTATACAACAAATAGAAAGTAATTACAAGAAAAGTGCATCAATCAAATAATTACAAAAAGAGTATAATTAGGACTCATATTACAAAAAATAGTACAATTCATAATATTAAGGAAACCTAAAATCAAGGAGAAATAACTACTATAATTAATAATTCAAATTCAAATATCTTGGATCTAACAACAAATTCAAATTCAAATTCAAAAATAATAATTAAAATTCAAATATTCAAAGTTTGGTAATGTCATCTTCCTCCTCCCCTTCGCCAATCATCTTCCTCCTCCCCTTCGCCGCCGCTTCAACACCATGGACGCCGATCTCCTCATCCATTACAGCCACATCTGACATTGTGACGAAGGTTGATTTAGTCCAGAAATTAAAAGGAGAAAAAGTTAAATTTTAGTGCAGTTGGTATCCAAATATTTATACAAAGGTAACCATTTTAGTTTTTGTGGGCAACCAAGAGAAATTTCAGTGCAGTTGGTAACCAAAACTTTCAAAGGTAACAATTTTAGTTTTTGTTGGTTATATTTGTATTAAGGTTTGGCTACCAACTGCACTATGAAAAAAAAAATCTATAATTGATTTTTTATAATTAATTGGTAACCCAATAAAACTGAATTGGTTACCTTTGTATTAAGGTTTGGCTACCAACTGCATTATAAAAAAAAATCTATAAATAGATTTTTTTAAATTAATTGGTTACTTTGATATGACAGTTTGGTTGCCTTGGTATGAAGGCTTGGTTATCATCATCTAGTATTTGAATAGTTATCTTTGCAGAGGCAGGTAAGGAGTTCGTAGACTTTCTGTTTGGGCTCTTGAAACTTCCACTAGGTACTCTCATCAGGCTTCTGGCTGAGGAAGAAATGGCTTCATTTTGGACTTTGGGTAAAGTATATAAAAGTGTGGAAAACCTCAAAGCTGACTATCTACAACGAGAGCAAACCAAGCAAGTTCTATTATGTCCCACTAAGCCCTCATCAAACACCAATAGTACTACTCATTTATTGCAGCAATTGGGATATGCAGAGCCAGAACCCTCTACCATATTATCTGAACTCAACATCACCGCCATATCGAGGCATTTGAGGGCGGAGGATTGTGTCCCATGAGATCCAAAGCAAGGCCTTTTAGGATGAGGGTTTCGACGTCTTTGGGTTCGATCGCCATGGCCTTACAGAAAAGCAAAGATATATTCTTTTATATATATATATATATATATATATATATATATATATATAAAGAATACGTTGAATGAAGAAGAATGGTGATAACTAACTAGTTGTTCTAGATGAGGAGAGAGAATAAGTCATGGGGATAATTAATCCTTAAATTAAAGAATCTTAATTGCATATTAATTTCTTAAATTAAGGAATCCTAATTGCACTAATATTGTAAATAAATATGAAATTGTATTAATTGTCTAAATATTTTATGAGTACACTTTTGTTGTAATTATTTTCAAAAATGTAATAGAATATGTAATTCATCCTTTATTTTTTTTAGTAAAAAATTCTACATGTTCGATCTGGTCCATAATCCAAGTCTGATTTGCATGTCCAGTCCGTTGTTTAAGACCGTTAGACTTGGGACTTGCCAACTTGGTGAGGGGTATGTATTAATTGATTTAACAATGCTACTATCACATAAAAAAGGGTCACATAATGCTCACATACATACTGTGGGGTCCCACCTGACATGTGGGGTCCACTGTATGCATGTGTGTGTATGTGAGTATTATGTGACCATTTTTTATGTGATAGTAATATTATTTTAATAGATTAAATTAAAAACTTTTGTGGTTGGGGCCTTGGCGCCCCTTAGGCCTTAATTCTTACTACCTTAGCTGATAGCCTGATAAGCTTCTTTATTTTATTTTTTTTCTTTTTGGTCCAATCCATCATCCATCCAAGGGTCCAAATGTCCAATCCATTATCCTTCTAAGATTTGAAGATTACAAGGGACAAGGACACAAGGCTCTCCTAGCCTCCTACCCTCTTACTCACTAGGTATAAATGAGTTTCTCCATCAAAAATTTAAAATAAGTAAATAACTCACAAGTCACAACTAAAAACCTATTATTGTATTTAATTAATTATTTATGTAATTATGTCTATAAATATTTAATATTAATAAACTTTTAATCAACTAATTTATTAATATTAAATAAACTAACTAGTATGTTAATATTAAATTTTAATTAACTAACTTGTAAATATTAAATAAACTAAGTAGTATATTCATATTAAAATTTAATTAAATAAATTAAAGTAGTATATTAATATTAAAATTAAATTAAATTAATTAAGTAGTATATTAATATTAAAATTTAATCAACTAATTTATTAATATTAATAAACTAAGTATTATATTATTATTAAAATTTAATCAAGTAACATATTAATATTAAATATATTAACTAGTATATTAATTAAATGTACTTACAAGAAATCAAGAATGAATAATTAAAACTTTAAACTTGATTGATGTATTAATTAAAAGTAATGTACTACAACTTACAAATTAGAATAACGAATAAGTAAAAAAATTAATTTATTGAATTGATGAATAATTATAATTTTATAACTTTAAAGTATAATTTAAACAATAATTAAGAATGAGTCGGTTATAAAAAATTGTCTTCAAAATTTTTAAAAATATGTCTTCAGATTTTCAAAAAATATTTAGTTTTGAATCTTCATAAAATATATCTTCAAATCTTCAAAAACTATATATTTTCACTCTTTATATATTTTCACTTTCGGCAGTTTCTGCTCCTTCGAGATCTTCCGCGGTATCGTACTCGTCTATTTCGTTTTGTACTCTTCTTTGCGCAACAAGATAATCTCTATAGCAAATGTATATTTTTAACGATTCCGGACTAAGTCTGCTTCTTTTTTCATCCAATATCCTACCAGATAAAGAAAAACAAAATTTTGAAGCTACGGTACTAGCTTGGATAATTAGTAGATCACGGGCTATCGTAGCCAAAGTAGGAAATTGCGTTTATGTTTTTTCCAGGAAGTGAGTATATTAAATATTTCAAATTCTTGGTCAATCATAAAACTCCTAAAATCAGTACTACAATATAAATCAAATTCGTTTAAACTACTTGTGTGTGTTGAAGCTCTTGATTTCTTGGATAGTGATTTTAATAATGATACAAAGTTATAAGATGAAGGGGTAGGGGGCGGTGCACGTATAGATGTAGAATATATGAATTCATATTGTTTATAAAATTTAGTAAATGTATTATTAAAATTTCTTTTAATGAAATCAATAATAGTACTACCTATATTTTCTACTATATCTTCAAAAATACTTTTTACAACTTGTAATTTTATAATTGGGTTTAATACAGCTGAACAAGAAATAACAATTGGCATGTCTTCAAAGTATATTTAAAATTTTTCTTCCATTGACAAAATAAGGTTAACTCAAAAAGGATAATATTTAAATCTTGAAACATATTTGTTATTTATAAGCATCCAAACAGAACATGATGAATTGTAGGATAATAAACATTACTTAATATTTTTGTGTGTTTTTTAAAAACTTTAAGGCTATTTAAAAGTTGACCAAGTAGATCCCAGATTTGATTTGTTAATTTATGATCAGCTTGTGTATTATAAAACTCCATAATAATATTTTTACGTTTATAGACATCTTTAAAAAAATTATATGAATGCACTATTACACCTAGTGTTATTATCTAATTTTGTTCTTTTAAAATTTTCTCCTTTTGCAAGACAAAATTTTTTAAAATTTTGAATTCTTCTATTTGAACCATAACCATATATAATTAATCATAACACGAATTTTATATATTGAATCTTCTAAGTAACTGAATATGGATTGAACAATTAAATTTATTATATGACATACGCATCGAACATGAAAAAAATACATCATTTACTATAGACATTAAATCATTTTTTAACATGTTAACAAAACTAGTGTTATTGCTTGCATTACCTAAACTAATACTCATTATTTTATCTTTAATTTTATAAGTACAAATAATAGACATAATTTGAGCATATATTGTTTGCCTAGTATGAGGTAATTCAAAAAATTTAAATCCTATTATTCTTTTTGGCATTTACATTTCAGAATCTATCCAATGAGCAGTAATACAAATATAGCTAACCCCAAGTTGATGATCAGCAGACCAAATGTCATTAGTTAAACAAATTTTACTATCAAAATATTCAATTAGTTTCTTTTTAGATTTATTATATAATTGTCAAAATATTCAATTCTTTGAATCTTTATTTTCTTTTTCTGTTATACCGTATTCAATATTTAGTATCGAAATGAAATCATAGCTTTTAATTTTTATTTTCTTTTTGGTTTTGAAGTTGTTTTTTGAATTTTAATTGGAGGCAACCCAAAAGTAACATAATTGTAACGGTGTGTAATGATGGAAAAAGATTGTAAGAGCTCACAGGTTTTGCGCCTTTTTGCTTATTTTGAATACCAGTCCTTTTGCCTGTTTTGATCTATTGTTGTCTTCTTTGATCTATCTATTTTGAAGAGTTGCTAGAACTGATCGACGTCTTGAAAACTAAAAAAAATTAAATTTGACATTCATAGTTTAATACTGCAGACGATACTTATTTACAAACGACGTCGTTTTCAGTTGGCCATTTGGGCATTTGGTCATACCTAGCGTCTGCAATTTAATACTGTAGACGAAGACATTTACAAAGAGGATCATTTTAATCTTCTGTCTCGTTCGCAATATTAAACTGCGGAATACTAAAAACTAAACTGTGGACGATCCTTCTATTTAATCGTTCGATCTTCTGATAGAGGGTCACGATGTGTTGTAAGAATAACTTTAAGTAATGTTAATTATGGATCGGTACCCATATATGTGACGCCCCCAAAATTAGGTATACATCACCCATCTTGGGTCGTCAGATACATAGTACAGAATATAAATACAACTTACAATACAACTGTCGTGTACAATACGACAAAACATAAACTATGAGTTTGAATACAAATATTATCTTCTAGAGAGTATTTATACTCAAAAGGAGTCCTCATTACATTTATTAACACACTATTACATAGAATAGTGAGGACTACTAACTAATACTATCATTCGGACCATCACTCCGATCCCTGACTTGCCCCAGCTACGTTCTCATTTCCTAAAGAGAACAGTGAAAGAAATGGTGAGCTCAACTAGCCCAGTAAGAAATATTATGACTAAGATAATGCAGAATAAATTATCATTAGCCTTCAACAATGTTAAACTGATAAAATATAATAGACATCAAGTTTAACTGCAGCGGAACAAGCAATCCATTAAAAGAGTCAAGTAGAAAATAAACTCTACTATCTTTTATGATTTAAAAGGTTTTTCAACACTGTTATCGCTGGGACTCAGCTTAATAAAATAATCCACATCATCGAATCACCCCTGCACTACGACCAAGGATATTCGTTAGTATCACGACCACAATTATCCATGCACTACGGGCCAAGAATATTTGTGTATTCATTAATGGTCATGATCATGTCAACAACTGTCCATCAATGCACTACGGGCCAACGAGGACTTTTACCACATCATTTGTAACATTACGGTCATGATTATACCGAATAATTCCTGGTCATAATCATACCAAGTCCATCTATGCACTACAGGCCACAGATGACTTTCAACATTTTATAAACATGAGGATGATGACAATGATATAAGAATTCAATAAAACAAGTTCAAGAATTAATTTATCCAATAATTAACAACGTCCAAATTGTCAACATGATACTGCTTTGTGGAGTAAAATTCAAGAATGCTTAGAATAATATTTTCATGAAAAGATACTGGATGAAACGCAATTATCAAGGATATTCCACTAATTTCATGAAGTATAGAAGTTAAAACTTAACCAACTGAGTATAATAAAGAATGGAATAACAAAAGAAATCATCCGGCATGCGATAGACCGCACAGACAGGTTATTCTAACAGAATAATAAATAATGGAACCAGGTCCGGCGTAAACGCACAGACAGGATCTTCCGATATTCCGACAGAATAATAAATAATGGAACCAGGTCCGGCGTAAACGCACAGACAGGATATTCGACAGAATAATAAATAATGGAACCAGGTCCGGTGTAAAACACACAGACAGGATGTTCCAACAGAATAATAACAAGACGGAACCAGGTCCGATGTAAAACACACAAACAGGATGTTCCAACAGAATAATAATAAAAACGGAACCAGGTCCGGTGTAAAACACACAGACAGGATGTTCCAACAGAATAATAGAAGAATGTCACCAAGTATAGGGTATATCCGCGTATACAGGTTATTCCAACAGAATAATAAGAAATGGAATAACAACAGTTCTCTTCATGAATAAGAAAGAATAACACCCCTTACCGTTTTAAAGAAGAGCTGAAATAAGGAAGTAGTTAAGTAGCAGAATACTCTTCTTCTCTCTCTCTATAGTTTCTCTCTATAGTTTCTCTCTCTAGAGTTCAGTGAATTCGTAAGAAATAATGAAGGAATGAGCTGCTATTTATAGAAAAATAGAATGCATAGTAACTAATCCATGAACGGTCCAGATTGATTACTTTAATCTGACGGTCCATATTTAAAGAAAAATCTTTTAAATAAAATATAATATATTCTATTTATAGAATAACTTTAATAAAGTATTCTGTTTTATATAAAAAGATGTTTCTGTTTTATTACGTTAATAATACGAATAAAACAAAATGTCATTATCGCTAAATAATTCATATTATTAACTGACAATAATTGAATCAAACTGAGTGACTTCTCACATAAGCATTAATAATCAATACCGTGTGCTACTATGCAACCACACGTATTACTGTACTTTTACTACCGAGTAGTTCAACAGTATCAATGGTAAAATTTTTGCCGTTATTTTTAATAAAATATTTTTGTCGTTTTCTCAATCCGACAATAATTCCGTTGTGGGGTCCACCAATGATTGTGCCGTTGTACGAATATTCCCCGACCAATCGAATATTATATAACAACTTGCGTACTTTGCAAAATTTATAAATATTACCCACAACTATAACATTATATCAAATTAACTCCATAATATTCAAAAATGATATTATAGAAAATTCATCTTTATTTATAAAAGTTGGGGTCTTACAACCTCCCCTTCTTATGAAATTTTGCCCTCGAAATTAGGGTACGTACCTGGTATGTCAAAGAGGTAAGGATACCTTGATTTCATTTCAGATTCTAACTCCCAAGTCATTTCCTCAACATCGTGGTTTCTCCACAAAACTTTGACTTGAAGTATAACCTTGGAGCGTAGAATATGTTCCTTCTTATCCATGATTTGAACAGGAACTTCTTCATACGTCAAATCTTCTGCTATTTCGTTCGGTTCTAACTCAATAATGTGGTTCGGGTCTTCCACATATTAACGTAACATGGATATGTGAAAAACGTTATGAACACGAGACATACTTGGCGGTAAAGCGAGTCTATAAGCCACAGTTCCTACTCGATCGAGGATTAAAAATGGACCGATGAATCGAAGATTGAGCTTTCCTCTCTTTTCAAATATCGTAACTCCTTTCCATCGAGCAACACGTAAGAACACATGATCTCCTATATCAAATTCCACGTCCTTTCGATGAAGATCAGCATAACTCTTTTGTCGATCTTGTGAGGTTTTTATACGTTGTCGGATCATTTGAATCTTTTCTGTAGTCATACGTACCAACTCCGGTCCCAACAACGTTGCTTCACCCACCTCATCCCAGCATACTGGAGAACGACATTTTCTTCCATACAATGCTTCGAATGGAGCCATGCCAATTCTTGCTTGATAACTGCTGTTGTAGGAAAACTCCACCAATGGTAAGAACTTGTCCCAACTTCCCTTGATGTCAAGGACACAGAGTCTTAATAAATCTTCTAGAGTTTGAATAGTCCTCTCTGATTGTCCGTCCGTCTGAGGATGATATGCCGAACTATATCATAAATTCGTGCCCATAGCTTTTTGTAAACTAACCCAAAATCGTGAAGTGAATCTTGGGTCTCGATCAGAAACTATGGATACTGGCATACCATGCAGTCTTACAATCTCGTTTATGTACATACGAGCAAGACGTTCAAGTGTATAAGTTTCTCGTATCGGTAAGAAATGAGCAGACTTGGTCAATCTATCAACAATGACCCAAATCGCATCAATACCTTGAGAAACCCTAGGAAGATCGGTACCGAAATCCATGGTAATGTGCTCCCACTTCCATTTTGGAATTTCAAGTGGTTGCAATGGACCATTTGGTACTTGATGTTCCGCTTTGACTCGTTGACAAGCTAGACACCTTGAGATAAACAGCGCTATCTCTCTCTTCATATTGATCCACCAAAATGTATGACGAAGATCATGATACATTTTGGTACTTCCAGGATGGATTGCAAATGGTGTGTTGTGCGCCTCCATCATAATTTCATACTTTAAATCAGGGTTGTTAGGAACACAAAGTCTGGAGTTGACTCGAAGTACTCTTTCTTCATCGATTCTTGCTTCCGGCATAGCACCTTCTTGCACTTTCTTCCTCATACGCATCAGCTCTAGGTCTGTAGCTTGAGCAGCTTTAACTTTATTGATTAAAGTTGGTTCTACTCGTATATTCGCCATCATCACATGGGTCCCTGACGTCTTTAACTCTATCTCCATCCTTTGCAAGTCACACAAAATGGGCCTTTATGTTGACAATATTGCACTCGTACTTGCATATGATCTTCTACTCAATACGTCAGCTACCACGTTCGCTTTTCCAGGATGGTATTGAATGGTATGATCATAATCTTTCAACAGTTCAAGCCAACGTCGTTGTCGCATGTTGAGTTCCTTTTGAGTGAAAAAATATTTGAGGCTTTTATGATCCGTAAAGATCTCCACCTTCTCCCCATACAAGTAATGCCTCCAAATTTTAAGTGCAAAGACAATAGCTGCCAACTCTAGATCATGAGTAGGATAATTTCTCTCACATTCCTTGAGTTGTCTTGATGCATAGGCTATGACTTTTCCATGTTGCATGAGAACGCATCCCAACCCTTTGCTCGAAGCATCACTGTAGATGACAAATCCCTCCGAGCCAGATGGTATTGTTAGAACAGGTGCTGAAATGAGTCTCCTTTTGAGTTCTTGAAAACTCTTCTCACATTCTTCGCTCCAATCGAACTTTGTATCTTTTCGAGTCAGCTGAGTTAATGGAGTAGCGATTCGAGAAAATCCTTCCACGAATCTCCGATAATAACCAGCTAAACCAAGAAAGCTACGTACTTCGGTCACTGATTTAGGTTGCTCCTAGCTTTGAATAGCTTTAATCTTTGTCGGGTCAACCGATATTCCACGACTTGATACTACGTGCCCAAGGAATGCTACCTCCTCCAACCAGAACTCGCATTTCTTCAACTTGGCATAAACCTTGTATTCACGAAGCCTTTGGAGTACCAGCCTCAAGTGTTGCTTATGATCTTCACGGCTTTTGGAATAAATAAGGATGTCATCAATAAAGACGACCACAAAGTGATCCAAATATTCCTTGAATACCCGGTTCATCATATCCATGAAGGCAGTAGGAGCATTAGTCAATCCAAAGGACATGATTAGGAATTCATAATGCCCGTACCGAGTTCTGAAAGCCGTCTTTGGAATATCCTCAGTTCTAACCTTCAGCTGATGATATCCAGAACGAAGATCGATCTTTGAAAAGAATTGTGCTCCTTACAACTGGTCAAACAGGTCATCAATACGTGGCAATGGGTACCTATTTTTTGATGGTGACATGATTCAACTCCCGATAATCAATACAAAGTCGCATACTTCCATCTTTCTTCTTCACGAATAGAACAGGAGCACCCCAAGGAGAAGTACTAGGTCGAATAAAGCCAATGTCTAACAATTCCTGCAGTTAGATCTTTAACTCCTGAAGTTCAATAGGAGCCATTCGATATGGGGCTTTGGAAATGGGTTTTGTACCGGGTTCAAGGTCGATACAAAATTCAATTTCACGCTCTGGGGGTAGGCCAGGAAGTTCTTCAGGGAATACGTCAGGAAATTTATTAACAATAGAAATATCATTCAAAATTGACGTATTTTTGTTTAGATCCGTGACATGAGCTAAGAAAGCTTGACATCCGTTTTTTCAATAAACGAATAGCTTTATGGCTTGAGATAACAGCGATTGATTTTAATAGTTTGGTTGCTTGAATTTGCATAATAGGTCGATTAGGAATATGAAAGCTAACAACCTTACGAAAACAATCAATTTTTGCATGATGAGTAGTTAACCAATCAATCCCTAGAATCACGTCAAATGCAAGTATTTTTAATGAAATAAGATCGACAGGTAATGTGTGGGTACCAACTTGAACCAAACAAGACTTATAAACCGTAGATGTAATGAAGGTTTCTCCCAATGGAGTTTCAACAGATAAGTCAAAGTCTAATTTCTCCGGAATAAAATTTAATCGATGAGCGCAAGTAGGAGAAATAAAAGAATGGGTAGAACCGGTATCAAATAAAGTATAGACTTCGTTAGAGTTTATGATAAGCTTACCCGTGATGACCTCATTCGGGTTCCTTGCTTTCTGGGAGGTCACAACAAACGCTCTCCCTTGCACTACCGGTTTTGACTTTTCTGGGACGGCCTTTGGTGTCTCCATCTTGGCTGAACTTGTTTTTGGTAAACGACAAAATCGAGCTAAATGACCTTCTCTTCCATAATTATAACATGCTTTAGACGGTATCGCGCAGTTTGGACTGATGTGCCCCTCCCCTCCGCATTTGAAACATATGATAGGTGGTCATTCTCCTTCCTTAACAACGGGTGCTGGTGCTGACGTATTTCCATCATTGTTGAATCTCCTCTTCTTGAAATGACCATTCTTATTGTTTTGGCCCTGATTACCACCGAAGTGGTTACCATTTCTGGCATGTTGATTCCCTCCACGCCTGTTGTCACCGCTTAGATGACTGCTCTCACTAGTATTATCATTTTGCCGACTGCTCTCTTTTGGTTGTGTTGACTCGTTATCGCGCTCCACTAACTGAGCCCTATTCACAACATCTGAATACAAACACAGTTTATGATAAATAAGATGTTGATGTATCTCAGGTTTCAAATCTCGCAAAAATATTCGCGTCATTCGCTCTTCATTATCCACCAAGTGGGACGCAAACCGGGACAACTCAGCAAATTTAGCCTCATACTGCGACATGGTCATATTATTCTGCTCCAATTTGATGAACTCCACCTCCTTCATGTGACGAACACTTTCGAGAAAGTATTTGTCATTGAACAGCTCTTGGAACTTCTCCCAAGACATATTTAGTGCGGCAGGTTGAGTACGCTTAATCGATTCCCACCAGTAATCTGCCTCTCCTCGCAACATAAAGGCGGCAAAGGGAACATTTTGCTCCTCGGAGCATCCCAAGACATCAAATATCTTAGTGATCTGCTTTATCCATGTTTCTGCTATAAGTGGTTTTGGCTCTCCCTTAAACTCCGGTCGTCCCAGCTCCTTGAACTGTTTAGCGGTGACCGTCCGAGAGTTTTCAGTGTTTCCACCTATATTTTGGACAAGAGCCGCTCTCGCCTGCTGTTGCATGAACTGCATAAAGTTTCTGAACATTCCATCATTCATCATCTAGTCAGTGTTGTTGTTTGCATAAGGATTGTCACCTTCCTGATGCACATTATCCTGATTATTGATATGTGGTGAATCAACAGTCGCCTGTGCTCTATTGCTATTCTCAACATTCTCAGATGCCATTTTCAGATACTGCTACAAAATAAAAGTTAATTGATATGTCATATATTATCCTTATATTCTGACCGACCAATTAAATGCCATGCAAATAAACTTAGGTAGGTCATACTAGCGAAGGAATTCCCCGTCTCTCCCCTCCTAATTCTATTCTCACATCTTAGCCAGGGATCATATCCCTAAGCTCTGATACCAACTGTGACGCCCCCAAAATTAGGTCTACATCACCCATCTTGGGGCGTCAGATACATAGTACAGAATACAAATACAACTTACTAATACAACTGTCGTGTACAATACGACAAAACATAAACTGTGAGTTTGAATACAAATACTATCTTCTAGAGAGTATTTATACTCAAAAGGAGTCCTCATTACATTTATTAACACACTATTACATAGAATAGTGAGGACTACTAACTAATACTATCATTCAGACCATCACTCCGTTTCCCGACTTGTCCCAGCTACATTCTCATTTCCTGAAGAGAACCGTGAAAGAAAGGGTGAGCTCAACTAGCCCAGTAAGAAATATTATGACTAAGATAATGCAGAATAAATTATCATTAGCCTTCAACAATATTAAACTGATAAAATATAATAGACATCAAGTTTAACTGCAGCGGAACAAGCAATCCATTAAAAGAGTCAAGTAGAAAATAAACTCTACTATCTTTTATGATTTAAAAGGTTTTTCAACACTGTTATCGCTGGGACTCAGCTTAATAAAATAATCCACATCATCGAATCACCCCTGCACTACGGCCAAGGATATTCGTTAGTATCACGACCACAATTATCCATGCACTACGGGCCAAGAATATTTGTGTATTCATTAATGGTCATGATCATGTCAACAACTGTCCATCAATGCACTACGGGCCAATGAGGACTTTTACCACATCATTTGTAACATTACGGTCATGATTATACTGAATAATTCCTGGTCATAATCATACCAAGTCCATCTATGCACTACAGGCCACAGATGACTTTCAACATTTTATAAACATGAGGATGATGACAATGATATAAGAATTCAATAAAACAAGTTCAAGAATTAATTTATCCAATAATTAACAACGTCCAAATTGTCAACATGATACTGCTTTGTGGAGTAAAATTCAAGAATGCTTAGAATAATATTTTCATGAAAAGATACTGGATGAAACACAATTATCAAGGATATTCCACTAATTTCATGAAGTATAGAAGTTAAAACTTAACCAACTGAGTATAATAAAGAATGGAATAACAAAAGAAATCACCCGGCATGCGATAGACCGCACAGACAGGTTATTCTAACAGAATAATAAATAATGGAACCAGGTCCGGCGTAAACGCACAGACAGGATATTCCGACAGAATAATAAATAATGGAACCAGGTCCGGCGTAAACGCACAGACAGGATATTCCGACAGAATAATAAATAATGGAACCAGGTCCGGTGTAAAACACACAGACAGGATGTTCCAACAGAATAATAACAAGACGGAACCAGGTCCGATGTAAAACACACAGACAGGATGTTCCAACAGAATAATAATAAAAACGGAACCAGGTCCGGTGTAAAACACACAGACAGGATGTTCCAACAGAATAATAGAAGAATGTCACCAAGTATAGGGTAGACTGCGTATACAGGTTATTCCAACAGAATAATAAGAAATAGAATAACAACAGTTCTCTTCATGAATAAGAAAGAATAACACCCCTTACCGTTTTAAAGAAGAGCTGAAATAAGAAAGTAGTTAAGTAGCAGAATACTCTTCTCTCTCTCTCTCTATAGTTTCTCTCTCTAGAGTTCAGTGAATTCGTAAGAAATAATGAAGGAATGAGCTGTTATTTATAGAAAAATAGAATACATAGTAACTAATCTATGAACGGTCCAGATTGATTACTTTAATCTGACGGTCCATATTTAAAGAAAAATCTTTTAAATAAAATATAATATATTCTATTTATAGAATAACTTTAATAAAGTATTCTGTTTTATATAAAAAGATGTTTCTGTTTTATTACGTTAATAATACGAATAAAACAAAACATCATTATCGCTAAATAATTCATATTATTAACTGACAATAATTGAATCAAACTGAGTGACTTCTCACATAAGCATTAATAATCAATACCGTGTGCTACTGTGCAACCACACGTATTACTATATTTTTACTACCGAGTAGTTCAACAGTATCAATGGTAAAACTTCCGCCGTTATTTTTAATAAAATATTTTTGTCGTTTTCTCAATTCGACAATAATTTCGTTGTGGGGTCCACCAATGATTGTGCCGTTGTACGAATATTCCCTGTTAAAACGAATATTCCCCGACCAATCGAATATTATATAACAACTTGCGTACTTTGTAAAATTTATAAATATTACCCACAACTATAACATTATATCAAATTAACTCCATAATATTCAAAAATGATATTTATAGAAAATTCATCTTTATTTATAAAAGTTGGGGTCTTACAACCTCCCCTTCTTATGAAATTTCGCCCTCGAAATTAGGGTACGTACCTGGTATGTCGAAGAGGTAAGGATACCTTGATTTCATTTCAGATTCTAACTCCCAAGTCATTTCCTCAACATCGTGGTTTCTCCACAAAACTTTGACTTGAGTTATAACTTTGGAGCGTAGAATATGTTCCTTCTTATCCAAGATTTGAACAGGAACTTCTTCATACGTCAAATCTTCTGCTATTTCGTCCGGTTCTAACTCAATAATGTGATTCGGGTCTTTCACATATTTACGTAACATGGATATGTAAAAAACGTTATGAACACGAGACATACTTGGCGGTAAAACGAGTCTATAAGCCACAGTTCCTACTCGATCGAGGATTAAAAATGGACCGATGAATCGAGGATTGAGCTTTCCTCTCTTTTCAAATCTCGTAACTCCTTTCCATGGAGTAACACGTAAGAACACATGATCTCCTATATCAAATTCCACGTCCTTTCGATGAAGATCAGCATAACTCTTTTGTCGATCTTGTGAGGTTTTTATACGTTGTCGGATCGTTTGAATCTTTTCTGTAGTCATACGTACCAACTCCGGTCCCAACAACGTTGCTTCACCCACCTCATCCCAGCATACTGGAGAACGACATTTTCTTCCATACAATGCTTCGAATGGAACCATGCCAATACTTGCTTGATAACTGTTGTTGTAGGAAAACTCCACCAATGGTAAGAACTTGTCCCAACTTCCCTTGAAGTCAAGGACACAGAGTCTTAATAGATCTTCTAGAGTTTAAATAGTCCTCTCTGATTGTCCGTCCGTCTGAGGATGGTATGCCGAACTATATCGTAAATCCGTGCCCATGGATTTTTGTAAACTAACCCAAAATCGTGAAGTGAATCTTGGGTCTCGATCAGAAACTATGGATACTGGCATACCATGCAGTCTTACAATCTCGTTTATGTACATACGAGCAAGACGTTCAAGTGTATAAGTTTCTCATATCGGTAAGAAATGAGCAGACTTGGTCAATCTATCAACAATGACCCAAATCGCATCAATACCTTGAGAAACCCTAGGAAGACCGGTAATGAAATCCATGGTAATGTGCTCCCACTTCCATTTTGGAATTTCAAGTGGTTGCAATGGACCATTTGGTACTTGATGCTCCGCTTTGACTCGTTGACAAGCTAGACACCTTGAGATAAACAGTGCTATCTCTCTCTTCATATTGCTCCACCAAAATGTATGACGAAGATCATGATACATTTTGGTACTTCCAGGATGGATTGCAAACGGTGTGTTGTGCGCCTCCATCATAATTTCATACTTTAAATCAGGGTTGTTAGGAACACAAAGTCTGGAGTTGACTCGAAGTATTCCTTCTTCATCGATTCACACGTATATATCACGTAATTGATGACAAATTGAGATGCCCACTAATTAAACACCATTAATCTTCTATTCTAGTAGTATACACCATTAATAGTCTTATATGCTGCTTTAAAATTTAAAGACAGATTAAGATTCTTTTAACATATATATGGTAATGATTTGTAGCAAATTATTACTATACACACTATCTCAACAAACAGATCTTACATTGTTAATAATGATTTTTTTTATTGGCCACTACTCTTAGTAGCAGCTAGAGAAATTTTTTTTCCTAACCTCTATTAAGAATAGAGGTCAAGAAAAATTTCTTAAACGCCCTCACCTTAGATAAATTTAAATAGTTTCAATGTATTAATTTGTAATGTAATTTCAAGTTGTATAATAATGAGGAGTTGAAATTTTAAATAATCAAATTGTCACAAAAATTGACAATGCTAAATTATATTACATAAGAAATTATTTATACAAATATTTTATAAAAATAAATACATTAAATATAGTTGACAATGTTAAATTTTATTACTTAAAAAATTATTCATACAAATTAATAATTACATTGAATATAATTCACAATTTTAAATTTTATTACTTAAGAAATTATTTATACAAATATTTTATACATTGAAACTATTTAAATCTAACCGCTAGCCAGCAAAAAAAAAAATTCTATAGCTGCTACTACTACGAGTAGTTGCCAATAAAAAACGGTTGCTATGGACACTATTATAACAAAAAGATTTTACACTGTTAATTCAGATATCCAACGGCCCAAGAAGGAATTTTTTTTTTCAATGACAGTCAACTAAAATTAGTCATCACTGAGAGCTATCATATATTTTATTGTTTTGTAATGGCTTGAAAATTCTATCACAAAATACCTTCTTTTTGCAATTACAAATAAACGTCGTCATAAAAAAAATATCCTTTTTAATGATTGTTATGGTCGTCATAAACTATTGTTTTGATTATTTATTTTATTAAAATATTGGTGATAATATGAATGCAATCACAAAAAGGATATATCTATAAGTGATAGTTTAGTACATCACAAAAAGAAAATCTATTTACATAAAATTTGATAATTTATATGGTCAGTTCGCTTCTCCAGCGAACTAGAATGAGTGAACTAAAAAAGAACCGGCTATAGCGACGGTTTTTTTCGTCACTATAGCATAAAAAGACGATTTTTTATGTTATAACGACGGAAAAAATCGTCATTATAGCCGATTCGCTCTTAGTTCGCTCCCTCCAGTTCGCTGGAGAAAGCCGGGCTTGATATGGTTATCTCAATTATAATATATAAATGGCAAAATTAGTCATCACTAAGAATCATATACATACTATTATTTTATAATTTCTCAAAATATTTATCACAAATAATTACTATATTTTGTGATTATTTTTAAAAACTGTCCCAAAATTTTGTTACCTATTCTTATTTGGGTTCTTTACAGAAATATACAATAATTAGAAAGTAATTACACCATTAGTACATGCACAAAATAATTACAAAAAAAGTGTAATTAAGACCCATATTTACAATTCACATTAATAAGAAAACCTAAAATCAAGAAGAAATAACTACCATAATTAATAATTCAAATTCAAATATTTGGGATTTAACAACAAAAACAAATTCAAATTCAAAATAAAAGGAGGAAAAAACAAAATTATATCTTCTTCATCCTAATCTTCATCTCCCTCACCGCTCATTATCTTCATCACTGCATCCTCTCTCTTCCCCTTCATCATCATCCTCCGCCGCGAATCTCCAGAAATCCTTGATTGTGCCGCCGTTACATCGTCATCTCTTCCCCTTCATCATCCTCCTCTTCTGCCGCAAATCTCCGGAAGTACCTGAGTTACTGTTATGATTTTTTTTAACGATTTGGTTACCAACAAAAACTAAAATGGTTACCTTTATATGAAGGTTTGGCTACCAACTGCATCACATTCAAAAAAAAATTGTAACCTAATAAAACTGAATTGATTACCTTTGTCTGAAGGTTTGGCAACCAACTGCATGAAGGTTTGACTACCAACTACATCACATTCAAAATAAAATTGGTAACCTAATAAAACTGAATAGGTTACATTGGTATGAAAGTTTGGCTACCAACTGCATCACATTCAAAATAAATTGGCAACCTAATAAAACTGAATAGGTTACCTCGGTGTGGAGGTTTGGCTACCAACTGCACTATAGGAAAAAAAAATTCAGGAGGCGGAGGTGGTGGAGGCAGAGGAGGAGGCGGTCATAATGGAAGCGACAGAGGAGGAGGTGGTGGCGGCAGAGGAGGAGGTGGAGGTGACGGCGGAAGGCGACAATAATATTGTCGGCGATCAATCTCTTAGTATACACCGGTGAGGTGTCCGAATAGGCCATTGGAAGGGGAAGCGCGCCATCGTCGTCGGTCAAGTAGCTCTCTCGTTCACATGACCACCTCTTTTTTGGTCCAACCGGAGGGTCGGTGGCACGACAACGGACTGCGAATGAGGGCGGAGAGAGAGCGAGAAGAGTTTGTGTAACAATGAAGACTGAGTTTGTATTTCTAAGAGAGAGAAAGGAAGAGGAAGAGGAGTTTACTTATTAATTACTTAATTTAATAAGTAAATCAATACTAATTACCTAAATTAAGGAATCCTAATTGCATACTATTTCCCTAAATTAAGGAATTCTAATTGCATACTAATTACCTAAATTAAGGAATCCTAATTGCACTAATATTATAAATAAATATGAAATTATATTAATTGTATAAATATTTTATGAGTGCACTATTGTTGTAATTTTTTTTAAAAAATGTAATAGAATATGTAATTCATCCTTCTTATTTTTGTAGCATTTCATCCATGTTTTGTGCTTGACTTATTTGTGTGGATGATTTATTCTTGTGGCGTGAGATATTTTTCTACACAAACACACATGTTCAGTTGTTCACATCATGATCTCCAATATAACACTATAGTTTTAAACGCGAGAAACATGCACATTGGCAATAGTGTATTATAGTAAATTAGTAATACTAATCGCAGGGACGGAGCCACATGTATATTGGAGGGGGCCACGCCCCCCCAGTTGGGTAATTTCTAGTTACGCACAGCACACAAGTATACGTGGTCAACAAGTAATAAAGTAAAAGTAGAGTTTCGTTCCCACGAGTAATTGTTTAATAAAAATCACTAAGTACTAACCCGTAACCAACTCAATCTTATTTAAACGAATGAATTTCAAATTATATAAATTAAATTATTTAATTACACTAATTCTAATTAACACTAATTAAAAATCAGATTACGGAGATTTAAGATCACAACTTCACTTATTGCTTCCTTTAAGTTAACACAGTTCTCATCAATTATTTTCTATCTTGAATTGTTAATCAAGAACACCAAAGCAGATAAAACCACCTCTCGATGCATAATACCCATACTCACTTAAATCCACAGATGATAGAATTAAGTAAGACACCCTAATTAACTAATCCACTATATCTCTATGTGAATTACAATTAAAAAGGATTTAAAGCACAATTTCTCTATAAGATTACATATGGCGTAAAGGCATATCTCTATCCTAAACACGAATCATGAATTCCATCTATGCATAAATCACAAATACATGCTATCATAATCAGATCTAACTCTAAACTTCATCTCTCGAGTTCATATAGATTATCACGGTAATTGATGGCCAATCAATTAAATAATTAAATCCAAATCACAATAGACAATCCTCACAATAGAACATAATAATTGATAGCGAAGCATATTAAAATAAACTACACAATAAGATCCATTGTAATCTCAAACAAAGAATTAGTTCATGATTATTGAATTAAAACTAAGAATCAACAATTGAATAAACAATAAAAGACAAAGATAGAAGAAGATGAGAAGATAGAATCTATTGTCTGTAGATTTGATTCTCTCTCCTTGCTCCTCCTTTGAATCTTTAATGGTCTCCAAGTTGCTTCAATCTCCAAATCTAATTAGAACTAATGTTTTGGTCCTAATTTACTATAATCTAATCTAATAGAATCCTCTCTAATCTAATCTCCCCCTCACTAATCCTTGTAAATCTCCTCCTTTTATAAGTCTCTTTATATGTCTTTAAGTCCTCTTGAAAGTCCTTGAGTCAATCGGATCGAAACAATCCTTCCCGAACTCAAATTTGGCCAAAAAAACGTCTTTTCTGCGCATACCCCCGCCCCGGCGGGGGTTTATACTTGTAAAGGGCGCGCCCCGGCTGGCTAAGGGTTTGTTTTCCAGCTGGTACCCCCGCCTCGGAGGGGGTTTTATGAAGGAAAAGCCAGCCCTGGCTGGGGTCATGTTTCTGCTCTAACATCCTTTGGGAAAACGGCCATAACTTTTGATCTGGGAAGAGTTACGGGGCCTGCGACCTATCAAATCGAAGCTATCGACGAGCTATACAACTTTCATTTTTTGAGATTTGACAGATTTTGTGACAACCCCAAAATAGGTTCATTCCACCCAACCCATTCTGAGTCGTCAAATACATGGTACAGAAAACAACTACAACTTTATTACAACAATTGTCGTGCAAAATACAACAACACATATGCTGTGAGTTTGGATACAAATATATACCAAATGTGATATTGGACACCATCATGTATCAGCACCTCACAAAGGTACCTTACATAAAGGTACAGTCAAAAATTATTTTAGAAACTAAAATCTTTGGGAAGTGCTCAAGGAAACCTTCGTACATGGGAGGCCATGCTTCTAGGTTATGATAGATATCATATGGCCACAAAATTATCCTTGGTTGACCCAATAGACCCCAAAGAAAAACGAGAAGATTACTATCATATTCTTCCCAATGGTGAGTCTTCTCTTGACTTATCATATCTCCACTGTCTCTAATTGAGAATTATACTTCAAACAAACACCAAGATTATATAGGTAGTGCTCGTAGATATACTCAGCAAGTGGATGAGCACAACCCTGTCTTATGATGACACGAGGTTGTATGTCATTAGACATCTTGTATGATAGTGACAACACACCCTTCCAACGTTGGGTTCGTCTCACCCTATTTTCTTCACCAAATATAACTACTAAATGATGACCACCGTTCTATTCCCTTGTTACCCCCGCTCGATCCAGCTACACTCTTATTACCTGAAAAGAATTGTGAAACAAAAGGGTGAGCACAACTAGCCCAATAAAGAATATCATGACTAAAGATAAATAAATTATCAATAGTCTTCATCAGTAATAAATCAGAGATTTAGAACATATGGTAGATGATAAAAATTTCAACCATAGTTGCAGCGGAACGAGCAATCCATTAGAAGAGTCAAATAGACCATAAAGTCTATTATCTTCTTCACATTAAAAGTCCACCAACAATATTTTATCCCTGTAGCATCAATCAACAATTCCTGTCCACAATTACATGTATAACTCATAATCGTAATTGTTGTTCTAAATTCCTTTTCTCATCCAGGACAAAGATAATTTTCATCACCTGAAACATCAAATATCATGGTTATACCAAATCACAATTCATGTTCATAATCATACTAATAAATTCATCTTTGTACTACGGCCCAAAGATATTCATCAACAAGTCATCTTTGCAATACATGCCAAAGATATTCAACAACAGAGCATCTTTGCATTACGAGCCAAAGATATTCATCAACAACTCATCTTTGCACTACAGGCCAAAGATATTCAACAACAAGTCTTCTTTGCATTACAGGCCAAATATATTCATATCTCAAAGAAATATATAATCATTTTAGAACTTATATAAACAATAATTATAACCATCTTGATCAATTCACCTTTGCACTTAAGTTAAAGATATTCAATTATAAATTCAATGGTCATGATCATACCAATCACAATTTAACTTTTTCACTACTGGCCAAAGAGAACCCATAGTCATGATCATATCAATAATCTACCCATCTTTACACTCAAGTGAAAGAGAATATCATCATTAGGATTATAAAAATATTATATATGATAATAAAATCAATATAATCAACATATAGATTTAATCTCAAGAGTAATATTCATAAATCAACTATAATTTGGTCAGAAAAAGAAACCAATTTTGTCGTGAATAGTAACTCATGAATAGTAAACCCAATATAAAAATATAGAAATTCCACAATAAAATACATACCAATATTTTGGTATAATGATATTAAAGGAATAATATTTCTTAAGCTTATAAACAATTTATTTTTAATTGTTTATACTTTACTAAATAATGTATTTAATCATCCTAAAATGCCAAACTCATAAGATTTCATCACCAATAACCAAAAACCCTCATCAAAAATCTGCATATACCTCATATAGGATTCTCAAGCCATAAAATCCTATTTTCTAATTTTCTTACTTCACAAAATATATTTAATTCATTTACTCATAACTAGACCATTTTCATGAAAAAATACCAAATCAGTTCTAAAAATATTTCTTTTCTGGGATTTAGCATAATATAGTCTCATAGTGAACATATATTTTTCTCAAAATTTTTAAAAGTCATTTACTATTTTTCATATGGCCAAAACAGCCGAATATTTAGACATTTATCATAAATTGTACTTCTGTCTAAAAATTCTGAAATTTACAGAGTATACTTCTATCATATACATGTACTCTCAATAAAAATTTCATCAATTTTAGAGTTAATCACAAGAAGTTATAAGCGGTTACTTTTAAAATAGTCTTTTCTTATAAAATTCATAACTCTTCATCTATACATCCAAAAATCACTATTTTTGGACACAATCAAGAAAACTCATCAAAATATCATTTCAAATTTTTTCAAAATTTTTGAAGGTCAGAAGAATTACGAACTGAAAAACATAATAACCCTTAAAATCTCTTACTATCCCTTACCTCAAAAGAGCGGTACTTCTGATCGGTATAAGGCTGAAGAAAACTTTCACTGATGAATAGAAACTCACAAAGTATCTAAATACTCACAAAATATACTCAATAATCTAGAGAGAGAAAGAGAGAAAACTTATGAATTCTGGTGTGATTTTCAATTCTAACTTAGCCCTCTATTTATAGGAAAATATTAGCACGCCGAAGCAGACTTAACCTGCAACCTAATGGCTTTACCTGCTACTATTCTCACCCACCACATTTGAGTAAAAATCTCAGTACATTTTTTCACCAACCAAAAGTGGGGCCCACCAATTCTAGAATTTTCCACCAAAATGATTAACTCCGAAAATTCAACAATTTCTGAAACAGTCATCTCGTAAAATTCATAACAAATTATACGTTCATTTTTAACGGTTCAAAATTTGTGGACATATACTCAACTTATATATGTATAACATATCCAAATATTACCACGATCCAACGGTCGGATTAAAAATTATAACCCTCGCAAAATATCTCAAAAACTCTAATTTGATTTTCAATACCTCCATTCCGACAAAAATACAGATAAAACACCTCAACATTAACTCCTTCATTTTTAACCACAAAAATATATCCCTCATATATATCCACATAAAATAAATATTTTCTTATCATATGAATCAATAATTAATTATTCACAGATAATATTACAGAATCACATTTATGACAACCAGGCCGTTCCCAGGAAAGAGGGGGCTTTCCAATAAGGATTTATCCTTATTGGCGCATAATTAGGTGACCAAACCTCTCCTTAGATAGAACTTTCTAGACATTGCCAATAATGTTATCTAATAATATTATTCAAATAATATGAATTATTGATCTGATAATGGGAAATACTATGCAGTGACACTTATTGAACAACAATAATATAAAATTTCAACGTAGCAATTATTGAATCAATAAAATAAAATATTGAACAGTAATTACTGTAACAATTATTGAGTTGTGCCTTCTTACGTAAGAATCAATAATTTCAAAAATACTGTGCAATACCGTGTGCTATTGTGCAATAACGCGTATTACTGTATTTTAACCGCCGGGTATTTCAACAGTATTAACGGTAACAACTACGTCGTTATTTGTAAAAACTCAAATTTGTCGTTTTCTTCATCCGATAGTTATTCGTTATGGGACCCACAAATAGTTGCGCCGTCGTACGAATATTTCCCGACAGAAAGAATATTCCACGACCAAACGAATATTCCTCGACAACAATGATTATTTTATAACCACTTGCTTATTTTGAAAAAAAATTCACATTTCACCCATAACTTTAAACTTTTATCAATTTAACCATTTACTGAATAGTAATTATAAGAAAAATTGAATACTTTTATTTCATAAAATTCAGGGTCTTACAGATTCAGATTGGACGAAGGTCAAAAGTGGGATTGAAGTGACCACTATGCAAATGACCACCCAAAACAGTGAAGTTCAACGTCCGTTGGTACAAAGATCATAACTCTTACATCCGAACTCCGATTGGGATGATTCAAGATATTCCAGAAAGCTAAGAAGAAGCTCTACAGTATAATCCAAGATCCAAGCCAAGAACATGCATTCAACTTGGTGTTAAAAGTCCATCAATCTTCCCTTCTTGCATTTCCTTGCGTATTTTGGTCCAAAAGATGTCCGAATTGTTTTCCCTTGCTTCTTCATGCCAATGTTATGTCATAGCCTACAAAATAACATAAAATGTATGAAAAGTAACTAAGAAACATAGGTTTAAGCAACTAATTCAGGTAATAGATGCCAAATAAGTAGGTATAAAACCTATTTATCACCCCTCAATGTTTGAAATTTTTATAAGATTCACCCCCAAAGTTTAAAATTTTTATAAAACTCACTTGTACATTTGGTTTGGTTTGAAAATTTTGTAAGGCTACGGCCCCTCAAGTTTTGATATGTTTTAAAAGACTTTTTTGCTATATTTTATTATCTTTGTCGAAGCAAATTCTATTACTATATTATTTTTATTTTAGTAAAAATATGTTTGTAATAGTTATATTTTATGCTGTTAAAATTTTTTTTGGCCCCCCCAAAGAATAAATCCTGGCTCCGTCCTTGACTAATCGGTATTTAGTAGGTTTAGGGTTTAGACGTTTAGTTACTTTTTCTTCTTTCGTCTTTATTTCGTTCTTTAATTTCATCATTAGACTCATTTTTAATTTTATTTTAATGATAATTATGATGTTTTAAATATTTACTAAAAAAACATTGTCGCTTGTTAAATTATTATTTTATATTATGACTTATGTTCTACTATTTTATTTATATTTATATGTAAAGATATGAGGACTACTACACGCAAAAATATTTATATTTTGTGGTGTGTAAAAAAAAGGGTCATTTACAATAATATACAACATTTAGTAAGTAATTACACTATTAGTGCATCAAAAAATAATTACAAAAATAATACATTTTTCTATATTTATTTATAATATTAGTGCAATTAGGATTCCTTAATTTAGGGAATTAGTATAAGAACAAAAACGACCATAATGAATAATTCAAATTTAAATTCAAATATCTTGGATCTAATAGCAAAAATAAATTCAAATTCAAAATAATAATTCAAATTCAAATATTCAAATTCAAATCTTTATCTCCATCAAATATTCTCAGAAACTTCGCTTCTTTTCTGCGTAATCATCTTCCTCACATTCTTCTTTGAAACCACAACATTGTCAACTTTTTTGTTCCTCAATAATTTTCCTGCAATCACTTCAGTTCTTACATTAGCAGTATTATCATTTAAATCTGCAACAAACCGTAATTCCTTATCATTCTTTTCCATCTCTTTCACTGCCCTTTTCCCTCTCTTCCGCACAACAACCGGACTGGAAATTAAAACCTTAACCGTGGATATTTGATTTTTCACAATTTTTTCATGTCCGAAAATTCCAATTCTAATTTCATATCAAAAGAAAAATAAGAACACTACATAGAGAGAGAGATAAGAGAGTGAATGCAATGTTGATAACCAAACTTTCATGCAGTTGGTTGCCAAACTTTTATACCAAGGTAACCAAACCTTTAAACCATGGTAACCAATCTACCTCCACACCTGCAGTATGAATTGGTTACCTTGGTCTGAAAGTTTGGCAACCAACTGCATGAAGGTTTGGCTATCAACTGCATCACATTCAAAATAAATTAGTAACTTAATAAAACTGAATTGGTTACCTTGGTATGAAGGTTTGGCTACCCACTGCATAAAGTTTTGGCTACCCACTGTATGAAGGTTTGACTACCAACTGCATCACATTCAAGATACTATTGGCTTAGATAATTAAACCTAAAGTGTGTGTGTGTGTGAGAGAAAATAAAAGAAGTGAGAAAAGGGGATGATTTACTCAGCTTGGGGTTCGGAAGAGGTGATAGGGGCTTGGGCAATGAAGTGGTGGAGGCTTGGGATTTCTTCTGTGTTTTTTAAGAAATGAAGGTTACTATTCGACCGAGAGGATGTTAAATTTCTGAAGATGAGGAGAAAAAAGTGCTTGAACTTGGGAGGCCGTGAAGAGGAGATTGTGGACGAGAGGTGATATGATTTTGAAGAAGAGAGAGAACTTCTAAAAGGGAATGCACATCATCGCCTTTGGAGTTTCTTACGGAGTGGGGTTGGTAGTTGAAAATTGAGGTGATGAGATCTGAAGAGGCCATGGATGAGAGAGAAAATAGAGCTTGCTGGCAACAGCCGAAGTTGGATGGATAGGGGTTAGTTGGTTTGACTGTAAATGAGTTGGGCGAGTCAAATTAAGGAATACTAATTGCATGTTAATTTCTTAAATTAAAGAATCCTAATTGCACTAATATTGTAAATAAGTATGGGAAGTCTATTACTTTTATAAATATTTTATGAGTGCACTATTGTTGTAATTATTTTAAAAAATATAATAGAATATGTAATTGATCTTGACACGCGGGCCGGCCCATCCTGATGTAGCTTGAGGTGTGGACCTCCTTTTTTGAGCCTAAAAAATTCTAGGTCATTTGGGCCTTGCTCATAATTGGGCCCGACCAAGTCAAAGTTCGGTTCATTTCCAGGTCTATAGACAAACATAATAATTTAAAGATATTTTTATATAGAAAACATATATTTTCATATGATTTTCTCTCACATGCAGATGTGACCCACTTATTATTCATATAAAAGTGATTATGTGAAAATATCAATTTTCTTTAATATATTGACTTCACTTGGAATTGAAATCTAGTTCATTTTGGCCTTGCTTATAATTGGCCCCGACCAAGTCAAAGTCCGGCTCATTTGCCAGGTTTACAGATAAACATAATAATTTAAAGATATTTTTATATAGAAAACTGATATTTTCACATGAGTTTCTCTCACATTCAAATGTGACCCACTTATTATTCATGTGAAAGTGATCACGTGAAAATATCAGTTTTTATGTGGAAATATCAGTTTCCTTTTATATATTGACTTCACTTGGAATTGAAATCTAGGTCATTTTGGCCCTGCTCATAATTGGCCCTGACCAAGTCATAGTTCGGCTCATTTTCTAGGTCTACAGACAAACATAATAATTTAAAGATATTTTTATATAGGAAATTAATATTTTCACATAAGTTTCTCTCACATGCAGATGTGACCCATTATTATTCATGTGAAAGAGATCGTGTGAAAATATCAGTTCTATTTTATATATTGACTTCACTTGGAATTGAAATTGTAAAAGACTCGTCCTCTTAATTTTATTTTCTCCTCATCAATCTTTAGCAAACCAATTGTACTTCAACCCTAAAAAAGTAAAACTAAACCTCTTATGGAAAGAGAAACGTGTCTTCTTAAATAGGGTTTCTTGTAAAAAGTGTAAATTACTGTTCATGTTTTTTACAAAATATTTGAGGAAAAATTGTGTAACAACTTTTATTACTGTTGGTTTTTCATCACGTGGTCCTTCCAATATGTACGTATTATGGGATCGATCTGTTTTCTTCGTATATGGCATTAAAAAGCATAAAATAGATTAGCTAGCTAGCTAGCTAGGCCAGGATTGTCAATTGAAAGACTAGTTTATATGTATGTATATGTTAACTGTTAACGCCAAGTTTTGTCGGCGCGTCCAATCATCGAATCCACACGCTGAATCCTGCACAGTAACAGATCACACACGAAGCTTAACGGTTTATGCCGCTGGGGGATAGCTCCGGTGTGAGATGAGTACAGGTCGTTACAAGGTTAACAATGGAGGCTTTATTATTTAGTGCTCAATGATGTATTTATCTATTAATTGAAACCAAGCCTTGTATTTATAGCCATTCTCACTACCTTAGAATCCATCTCCGAGTCAGATTAGGACTCCTAAATATGATAGTTACCATTATTTGGGTCCAACACAATCTCCTTAAACGATGCAAGTTGGATTCAATCCAAATACTACCTTTGGAGTTAATTATTCGAACATGGTTAGGATTAGGATCTTTAACCACTTAATGCCCTTATGACTCCGTACGAAGGCTAACCCACTGTACAGGCCCAACCCAACTGATTCCATATAGATTGGTCTGGGCTCCGGCCCAAAGGACTCGGACACCCGACCCCGAACACTATTAACCAGGACAGGGCTCCAGCCCAGAGGACTCGGATACTCGAACCCGAACACCTTCAACGTTACTGATGGCTTCGGCCCAATGGGCCCAACTGTAAGACCCCAACTTTTTATAAATAAAATTAAATTTTCTCTATTTATTATTTTAAAATTGTAAGGGTTGATTTGATTAATGTGGTTAGTTATGGGTAAAATGCGCAAATATTTTAAATAAGCAAGTGGTTATAAAATATTCATTTTTGTAGGTGAATATTCGTTTGATCGTGAAATATTCTTGCTGTCGGGGAATATTCGTATGACGGCGCAGCCTTGTGTGGGCCCCATAACGGAAAGCGATTGGATGAAGAAAACGACAAGTACAAGTTTTTATAAATAACGGCGTAGTCGTTACCGTTAACACTATTGGAATACCCGGTGGTTAAAACATAATAATACGCGGTGTTGCACAGTAGCACACGGTATTGCACCAATTATTGATTTTTACGTAAAAAGTCACTACTCAATAATTGTTACAGTAATTACTGTTCAATATTTTATTTTACTGATTCAATAATTGCTACGTTGATATTTTATATTATTGTTGTTTCAATAATTGTCACTACACAGTATTTTCTATTATCAGATCAATAATTCATATTATTTGAATAATATTATTAGATAGCATTATTGACAATGTCTAAAAATTTCTATCTAAGGAGAGGTTTGGTTACCTAATTGCGTGCCAGTAACGAAAAATCCTTATTGAAAAGCCCCATCTTTCTTGGGAACGGCCTGGTTGTCAGTATTGTGATTCTGTAATATTATTTGTGAATAATTAATTACTGATTTATACGATAAGGAAAATATTCATTATATGTGGATATAGATGGAGAAAATTTTTAAGGTGACAATTGTTGAAAATTGATATTTTATCTTTTCTGATAAAATAATTCATTTAAATATATTATTATATTATAATAATATAATAATTGTGATATTTTTACGATGAATGTGTGATATATAAATAAAAGAGGAGGAAGAGTATTTTTATTGCAATAAATAATAAAAACATGTTAAACATGTCGGTGGACCCAATTTTTGACTGAAATTTGATTATAGCCTGTAAAATCGTCCGTATGTGGATTTCGGTTAATTTCTGTTTGGAATTTGAGAAAACTTAAACTTAAAAAGTTGTAGAAAATTGAATTTCCTATGGAATGGACATAAGATTTGAATTTTTCTGATAAAAGTACTATTTATTATGAATTATTGAAGTTCTTGAATAATTAATTTTTAAAGTTTTAATTTTTTTTAAAAAGAAAAACGTTTTTAATAAGTTGGTGGGCCCCACTAATATGTAAAATGAGCTGAATTCAGATTTCTTGGTGTGTGTAGGAAATTTATATAAATATATTAATATTTTATTAAATTTTCTGCTTTGGTGTTCTAAGTATTTTTCTATAAATAGGGTGCTTAGGTTAGAATTGAAAATCACACCAGAAACTAAAGTTTTCTCTCTCTATAATATCAAGCGTATTTTTGTGAGTATTTTGATACTTAGAGGGTTGCTATATGGTGCAAGTTCCTTCAGCACTATATCCAGTATTCCAGTCAGAAGTACTGTCTTTTTGATATAAAGGATGTTATTTTCTTTTATAAATGATATTATTCTTTCAATATCATTATGCTAGAATATTGGTAAGATTTTTCTTATAAAATTCTTGCCTTTTTGTGTCGAGGTTACTATTCACGTATACGGCACTATTCACAAAAAAATTAAATTTTTGTTCTTTGTCCAAGTTGTTATTATGATTACTAGCTTTGATTGTATCCATGTTTTGATCTTCATTCTTAAATTTTACATCACAATAGTTTACTATGGAGTATTTTTGAACATGGATGAACTAAAATACGAGTCCTTAATCCTTATCCTTTTATCTCACTGGATTCGTTTTCTTAAAATATTTTTCATCATCCTCAGTCCTAAATGATGATATTATTGAATATCTTTGGCCTGTAGTACAAAGATGAATGATTAACTAATGAATATCTTTGGCCGTAGTGCAAAGATGAATATGAACAACTGGTGATATAAATGAATATCTTTGGCCTGTAGTACAAAGATAAATATTTGATTCAAGATGTATATTGATTGATGTTACAGGGATAAAATATTGATGATGGACTTTTAAATCTTAGAAGATAGTAAAATTCATTCTCTACTTGACTCTTCTAATGGATTGCTATTTTCGCTGCAGTTGTTGATCTAAAATTTGTTGTCTATTATATTCTATCAGATTTTTCCCTGTTGAAGAATATTATCTTAGTCATAATATTCTTTACTGGGCTAGTTGAGCTCACCCTTTTTTTTTTGTTCCATTTTCTTCTCAAGAAGCAAGAATATAGCGGGAAGTAGTCGGGGTGTGGAGTGATGTTCTAAAGCAGTTGTTATAATAGTCCTCACTATTTTGTAAAATAGTGTATCAATAATTGTAATGAGAACTTATTTGAGTGTGGATATTGTCTAGAAGACAATATTTGTATTTTAACTCACAGTTTGTGTGTTGTCGTATTTTGCATGACAATGGTATTAATAAAGTTGTAGTTATTTCTGTATCATGTATTTGGCGACTCAGAATGGGTGATGTATACCTATTTTGGGGGCGTCACGCCAACAACCCCTTCGGGTGCCAGGCCTTCAGCCCACAAGAAGGTCAGTAAAATGATCCCGGACATTGCCACCCCAATCTCTTGTTATAATATATATTTATAATTAGAGACTTGAAAAGACATAAACTCGAAGAGTCACAACAGCAAATAATGAGTTGTCTAGGGAACCTAAACGGTTTTTCTTTATTTTTCGAAATGCCACACGTCTTTCTAGGATCGGGCCCCTTCTGCCATAAATAGCCGCCCCAAGGATTCGTGCAGTCTCACTATAAAAACCCCAACCCATCCAACATTGTCACTTTTCCCAGTCTTCCTCATTTCAAATTCTTCTCTCAAATTTTCTGGCAAGGGCGATTTCCGGCGAGCACTCTACTTCACCAAACTTCTCTGATTCCAGCTCTTCTACTTGTTTTTGCTTATTAAACTTCACATTCACACCTCATTCACCTCAAATGGTTGATTTTAGCATTCCTCCCTCCACTGAGTCAGTTCCACCCACTGCCACTATCGCCGCCGGAGATCTGATTCTGGTCGATTTACTGGCAGCACCCATCGATACTTCCACTGACACTGTCGAATAGAAGATCTGAAAGCTTTACGCCTCGGAGACTGATTTCTCTCATGTCAATACCAAGCCCACCATCACCACATCCCAGCTTGCTAATATCCGAACTTTATTTTCCATCCCCAAAGAGTACAAACTTCGGGTGCCTGAACCCTCCGAAAGGATGTTCTGGCGTCCCGAAGGCGACTGGGTAGCCATTCCTCTCTGGGCTCTAAAGTATGGGGTTCGGTTCCCTCTTCATGAGTTCATCTCTTCCTTCCTTTGCTTTGTGTGGATCGGGTTCGTACAACTTGTGTCGAACTCGTATATCCACTTAATCTCCTTTATTGCTTTGTTTCAGGAGGTCGGGATCACTCCTGGCCTCGATTTCTTTTTTGTCTTATTCACTGTCGGGAAGTCAAAGGAACTCAGCTTTCGGCAGCTTAACTGTGTGGCCGATCGAGCCACATTTATCAAGTTCCAGTAACAAGGGTTGGCACCCACAATGGTTCTTCATGAGAGGAGCTGACCTCAAGCTCTTACCGAACATGTCCGCTCCTGAAGATCCCATAGCCAAGATATCCAAATTTTTGAAGGATCGATCGGACGCCTTCAAGGCATTTTACAAGCAACTGTGCAAAACCGAATGGGGTTCAGGAGTTTTATCTAACGACACTTGGTTGTACAAACACGGGTGTAAGTATCTTATCCCGAACCTCTCTATACCTCTATTAATTTTCGTCTTGCTTCCATAACCATTTTTCTGACTTGCTTCCCTTTGTGCAATGACAATCTTCAAACCCGAAGGGGCCGCTGAGTCCTTAGCCCCCTTGCCATTCAAAACCGAGTCGATCCGTCTTCTTATTATTGACGAGATGGCTGAAGAGGAGACCATCTCGATTGCAAAACTCTCAACTGGTTCTGCATCGGGTCCAGCCCCCCCCCCCCGATCACCACTACCGACCCTGCCAACAAGAACGTACTTAAGATGAACCGATCGGAGAAGATGGCTTTGCTAAAGCAGAGTAAGAAGAAGCCTTTTACCAAGGGCCCCACCAAGCCATCTTCTTTGGTTGTTCTGAAGCAAACCCCTTCTCCACCTCCTCCGGTTGCTATCCGCGAGGATTCGGAGGAAACTAAAGAGGTTCCTCTTGAACCTCGCATAAAGAGGCATCGCCTGACAGAGGATTCGAATCTTCAGATTGTGGATGTCGTTCCTCATCCCAATTCAACCCCAACATCCAAGTCTGTCGTCGACGCCAGTTCCTCCCATGGGACGTCGACCACCTTTTGGTCGAGGAGCCCCTCAGAGGTGTTTCCCTTTAATCTGCTCGACCACTTCAAATTACGTGGAGACGACGAGCGATTCAAGGGATTCTCTTCCAAGGAGCTCTTAGTGGCCTATATCAAGGCCCAGTGTCAGGTAAACCCGAAGCCTTAATGTATTTGCTTTTTTCGACCCTTTATTTCTCATAACTTATATATTCCATCCGGTGTTGTAGGCCAATGTTATCCTCGCCCGAGCCATTCCGCCTGTGGCCCGTGCTACTAAGAATGAGTCTCGGCTTAAGACGGATATGGAACTGCTTGGGGCTAACGTTCGGGGTCTGCGGTCTGAACTGAAGAAAGAAAATGATCTCCATGCTGAGACCCGAAATAAAATGACCATGGCCAAACGCCAGATCGATGAGCTCAAGGAACAATACGCACTACTTTAACAAGAGTTCGTTGGTCTCGACAATCACGCCAAAAAACTCATCTAGGAGAAAGATCTCTTGTCAGAAGAAAACAAGGATCGAGAGCAGGCGCTACATGCCCTCGAGGAGAAGTTTATCGAGATGCATGTGAAAGTGATGCATTTGATTCGGGAAAATAACACTTTTAGGGAAGAGCTAGCCGAAGTCAAGCAGCGTGTTATCGAAGAGTACGAGGAATCTCCGGCCTTGACCGAGAATATCATGTCTCAGTTTACTGAAGGCTATGAAGCTTTTCGGGTGAAGGCTTGGGCGAAGTTAAATGCTGATGGGCTTGACGTTTCCATCCTTGATTCTTCTGACGAAGAATCTGAGGCTGAAGATGGGGGCCCCGAAGAATAGTTTCTTCTAGGGTGTTTGTATGTAATTTTTGTAATCTTTTCTTATTCCTTAGTTTGTAACTTTCTCGATCAGTTTTGTTCAAAACTTATCTGATCGGATTTGTAAAAACTTTTGGATATAAATGAAGTACAAAAAAATTTTCTTTGTAATTTCTTCGATCAGTTATACTTGTGACTTTTACCGATCAGTTGGGTTGTTTCTAACTTTCTGATCGGTTTTTGTCCGAAGCTTGTCTGATAAAAAAGCTTATGAATATAAATGAAGTGCAAAATTTTCCCGCAAAGAAATTCACATTTATTTCATTGATAAATAGCATGAATTACATAAATAAAGGAAGGAATGAAATAACTTTTGCTGGTAATATTTTCTAAGTCTTCCAGTATGCCATGTATTCTTTACTTCCGAACCATCCATTGCCCGAAGCTAGTAAGTACTTGGCTTCAGCACCTCTACTACTTCATAGGGCCCCTCCTAGTTCGGCATCAGCTTGTCAGTGTTCTGGGTGATCGATGCCTCTGACTCCTGAAGAACCAAATCCCCAACTTCGAACCTCCTTAGTTTCACCTTCTGGTTATAGTGTCGGGCAGTTCGCTTTTGATAAATAGCTAGCCTTATCAGAGCTGAATCCCGAACTTCTTCCAATAGATCAAGATTTAATCGTAGGTCGTCGTCATTGTATAACTCCTTGTATTGACTGACCCGAAGTGTTGGAGATCCAATCTCAATTGGTATGAATGCATTGGTCCCATAGGCTAATTAGAACGGTGAATCCCCAGTTGTCGTCCTTGGGGTGGTTCGGTAGGCCCACAAAACACTAAGTAATTCCTCATGTCACCGACCCTTCAATTCATCCAACCTCCTATTGCTGAAGGCGTAAAGCCATCATGGCATCCTGATTTTGTTGCATCTTGTTCTGCAAGATGAACTGACGTTGGTCTCGACTACCTTCCGCCCTATCGTTCCCTCACCTTTCGCCAGCCTGAGACTAATTGTCATCGGCATGACTGACGAGAACAGGAGTGTACGACTAGCCGGAAACAGTCGTCGCTGGACAGATTGGGTGTGTTCAGTATTGTCTCCCTGGATCTTAGAACCCAACCAATCCTTTACCGACCCCTTCACCTAAGTGGTGTGGTGGGTTTTTGCTTTTTCCTGGTTTGAAGCATTGTTATCCCTGCTCGCCATGACTTTCTACCGAAAAAGTAACACAGTGATTGTTGATGCACTAAATACCCCTCCTTCTAGCGCCAATGTTAACGCCAAGTTTCGCCGGAACGTCCAATCACCGAATCGACGCGCTGAATCCTGCATAGTAACATATCACACATGAAGCTTGACGGCTTATGCCGCCGGAGGATAGCTCCAGTGTGAAGTACAGGCCGTTACAAGGTTTAACAATGGAGGCTTTAGTATTTAGTGCTCAAAGATGTATTATCTATTAATTGAAACCAAGCCTTGTATTTATAGTCATTCTCACTACCTTAGAATCCACCTTCGAGTCAGATTAGGACTCCTAAATATGGTAGTTACCATTATTTTGGTCCAACACAATCTCCTTAAAAGGTGCAAGTTGGATCCAATCCAAATACTACCTTTGGAGTTAATTATTCAAACATGGTTAGGATTAGGATCCTTAACCACTTAAAGCCCTTATGACTCCGTACAAAGTCCAACCCATTGTACAGGCCCAACCCAACTGATTCCATATAGATTGGTCTGGGCTCTGGCCCAAAGGACTCGGACACCCGACCCCGAACACTATTAACCAGAACAGGGCTCCGGCCCAGAGGACTCGGATGCCCGAACCCGAACACTTTCAACGTTACTAGCTTCGGCCCAATGGGCCCAACAACCCCTTCGGGTGTCAAGCCTTCAGCCCATAAGAAGGTCAGTAAAATGCTCCCAAACATTAACATTTTGTGTATTGTTACTATAAATTAATTATTAGTAAATCAGAAAAAAAACACACCATATGGACTTCACTCACTTAATTCATTAGTTATTAACTTTGACTGTATATAGTTAGAGTTCGGATCTTAAGCTCACCCCATATCCAACTCATCCGAGCTCACCTCCCTTTAGCGACGGACCCGGCGATGGTTCGGTTATACAACCGTCGTCTATACTTTTAGCGGCGGACAACATATAGCGTCGCTAAAAATATAGACGACGGTTGTATGACCAAACCATCGTCGGGTCTGTCGCTAAAGGGGGGTGAGCTCGGGTGAGTTGAATAAAAGGCGAGCTTAAGATCCGGACCATATATAGTTATTAGTCAAGGGGTAATGTCATTTAAATGGAATGTATATGTATAGGAAAATGATCTATAGCATGTATTTGCTATAAATTAAAAATTGGTAAATATCATTTTTACCTTCTATTATATTTATTAACCGCTAGGATTTAAAAAATAAATTCTCATACCGCTAGTTATTCTAGCGGACAGGAGTAATATTTTTTCTGGACACTTATGCCCTCATCATAAGTCATATGCAAACTGCTCCCTCCATTTCTAAATAAGTGTCGTTTAAGGTTTTTGCACATGGATTAAGAAAATCATTTAATACTATCATTTAATAATTAAAATTTGTATGAAATTCCATCACTACCCCTGTATGAGAAGTTGAAAACTATTAATACTAAGGGTGAGAATTTCTTGGGACAATGAGAGAAGGTAAGGGTAATATAGGAAAGTAAATAATTTATTTTCCTTGAAAGTTGTAAACGACAGATAATTTGAAACAAATTTTTTCTTCCGAAACGTCACTTATTTAGGAATGGAGGGAGTATATTATTAAGCAACGATCTCATCTGACCAAAATTTACAAGTATGTCGGCCATGATTGATTCTCCAAAAAGAAGGTAACCAAATATTATGATGGTAAAGTAAATTGCAGAACAAAGTACTAGTGAAATTCGGACAGCCGAGATCATGTCAGCAGCTTTTCCAAGCTCCACTCCACTCCAATAACATGAACTGCAATCATTCATTTGATGTACTGAGTTTTAAGAAAACTTGAGGAACATACAGTTTCTTGTCCCAAAAGAGTGATTTTTGGCATTGAAGTGAACATTGGAGAATGATATGTACTTACCATTAAAATGAAAAGTGAAGGCAGTCACAATGACAGGAACTGCAGTGAAAAGTTGAAGAAGGAGGCTTGATTGTCCAACTGAGGTATTAGTCTTGGACCCTGTGTTTTTCCTTCCAAGAGTGCAGAGATTGCCAGCACCTGAACATACCCCCACAGATGTTCAGAAAAAATATTACTCCTGTCTAATAACTAGCGGACGGCTAGTTTTTTTTTTAAATCCTGACCGCGGTTAATAATGTAATGGAAGGTAGAGATAGTATTTGTTTATTTTTGATCCATAATAAATACATGTTATAGATCATTTTCATATATATATATATATATATATATATATATATATATATATATAGAGAGAGGATCAAGTGCATAACCCTTTATTTAACATACCTTGCTCACCACCTTTAGCGACAGGTCGGGCGACGGGTCGGTCAATCGCGTATATTAGAAAATTGTCGTCTTAACTTTTAGCGACACATCGAACCGTCGCCATAATATATAAACCGTTTATCTGTTCTATAGCAACGGACCAAACCGTCGTCCAGTCCGTCGCTAAAAATAGTGACCAGGATATGTAAAATAAAAGGGTATGCATAAAAAACGGATTATATATATATAAATATTACTCAGAAAGGATCCTACAAACGTATATATCACGTAATTGATGACAAATTGAGACGCCCACAATTAAACCCCATTAATCTTCTATTATAGTAGTACACACCATTAGCAGTCTTAGCTTCTGCTTTAAAATGTATATATATATATATATATATATATATATATATATATATATATATGAGTAGTGATCTATATAACAAACAGTTGTTATGGACACTATTCTAGCAAACAGATCCAACGGTCCAAAGAGGAATTTTTTTTACTAGCTGCTACACTTAGTAGCGGCAAGGGAATTATTTTTTTCTGGTCTCTACTCTCGGTAGAGGTCGGAAGAAATGTCCTAAATACCATTAGTTAGATTTAAATAGTTTTAATTTATTAATTTGTAAGGTAATTTCAAGTTGTATTACACTATGGAGTTTAAATTTTAAAATATCAAATTATCAAAGTATATAATTAACAGAGGACGGATCTAAAGCATACATCTTAAATAAACATATCTCACTTAAATAGCATACCTTTATTAAAATTATGTCGCTTTAGAGATTTTTTAAAAAAACAAAATAATATTAAAAGATAGTAGCAGTCCCACTTGGTTCCTTTTATTTACAAAAATGTTATCCGCGGCCCCACTTGTTTTTTTAAAAAATCTCCAAAACGACGTAGTTTTTAATAAATATATATTATTTAAGTGAGGTATGTTATTTAAGAGGTATGTTTTAAATCCGACCTCATAATTAACAATGTTAAATTATATTACATAAGAAATTATTTATACAAATATTTTATAAACATAAATACATTAAATATAGTTGACAATGTTAAATTTTATTACTTAAGAAATTATTCATACAAATTAATAAATACATTGAATATAATTGACAATTTAAAATTTTATTACTTAAGAAATTATTTATAAAATAAATACATTATATATAGTTAACAATGTTAAATTTTATTACTGAAGAAATTATTTATACAAATAATTTATACATTGAAACTATTTAAATCTAACCGCTAGCCAGCAAAAAAAAAATTCTCTAGCCGCTACTAGTACTAAGAGTAATGGCCAGTAAAAAAAATTCTCCTTGGGCTGTTAGATCTTCGAATTAATATATATATATATATATATATATATATATATATATATATATATATATATAACAGATCTAAAACATACTTCTTAAATAGCATATCTCTCCAAAATAACATACATTTATTAAAATTACATCGTTTTGAATATTCTTTTAAAAAATAAATGATGTCGCATGTGGTATTTTTATAAATAAAAGAAAAGTAAGTGAGAACACTCTCTTTTAATATTATTTTGTTTTTTAAAAAAAATCTCTAAAACTATAATTTTAATGAAGGTATGTTATTTAAGCGAATTATTCTTATCCGTTCTGTATATATATATACATAAATATATATAGGTTGTGATCCATAGCAAACGGTTGTTATGAATACTATTATAACAAACACTATTATAACAAACAGATTTTACACCGTTAATGATTGTCATGGTCTTCATAACTAAAATATTGTTTTGATTATTTCTTTTATTAAAATATTGGTGGTAGCTTAATTAAATGCAATTACAAAAAGGATATATCTATAAATGAAAGTTTTGTACGTCAAAAAAAATTATTTTACGTAAAAAAATTGGTAATTGACATAGTATCACAATTATAATACATTGATGATAAAATTATTTATCACTAACAATCATCATAAGTACTATTATTATTTTGTAATTATTCAAAAAATTTATCACAAATAATTACTATATTTTATAATTATTTTTAAAAATTGTCACAAAATTTCATTACATATAACAGTGCATCCATGTTTTGGGCCCGACTTATTAGTGTGTGGATGATTTAGTCTTGTGGCGTGAGATATTTTTCTAGACAAACACGCATGTTCACATCATGATCTCCAATATAGCACTATAGTTTTAAACACGAGAAACATGCACATTGCCAAGTGTGTAATTTAAGGATATATATTATGTACTTCCCACTTGGAATTAATTTAAACCATACATAAAATTAAGCCTCATATTTATATATCTTATCTTGCTCGCCCCATCTTTATATATATATATAGCAAAACAATATCTATAGTTAATTCCAACGTACCCTCTTCTTCTTGCTAGAACTAGAGCTAGAGCTAGAGCTAGAAGTAGAGTCTAAGAATATAATTAAAGACATGATCATGTCTTCTTCCTTTCAGCCCACCACTTCAACCTCCTCACACCCCAACTCAAATTTTAACGAGAATCGATGGGTGATTCAAATTCGTCGAACTCTGGAGGAAGAACTAGAAGAAGAAAATAACGAAATCCCCGTCTCCATCTTCAGTGTTCCAAAAACCCTAATTGCCAGCAATCATCCAGAGTCTTACACGCCACAACAAGTTGCACTAGGCCCTTACCATCACTGGCGCCCGGAGCTCTACGAGATGGAAAGGTACAAGCTCTCAGCTGCCAGAAGAATCCTCAAACGTCTCAGCTCTAAATTCGACACCTTTCAAGCTATTGTTGATCAGTTAATAAAGCTGGAGCCCAGGATTCGAGCTTGCTACCACAAGTACCTTGATTTCAGCGGTGAAACCCTGGCATGGATGATGGCTGTTGATGCCGCCTTCTTGCTCGAGTTCCTTGAAATCTACTCCGTAAAAGAAGGTAAACTACTCACAAAAGTAACGTCAAGGATGTCCCATTTGGTGGATTCTGCAGGGCGAAAATCGGCTCATATCGCCATTCTTAGAGATATGTTAATGCTTGAAAATCAAGTCCCGCTATTCCTACTAAGGAAAATGCTGGAGTTGGAGTTGGGATCCAAAGACTCGGCAGATGAGATGTTGCTTTCGATGTTAACCGGTTTATGTAGGGAGCTTTATCCCTTCAAATCGCCGGAGGTATTACCTAACATTCTTATTCGAGATTCTGCTCATATCCTAGACTTTTTCTACCGCCTACTCATGTCCAAGGCGGCAAGACAATCCCTAATAAACGAAGCCGATCACGAGGTGGAGGAGGAGGGCCATGAGGACGACGGAGAAAATGATGAATTAGAAAAATCCCATGAGAAATCATCACGCTACGTCGTAACCTTCCTTCGTGAGGTATGGAAGATCATTTCGAAGCTAAACAAAGGTCCGGTACGTTCTCTAAAATCATTGGCACACTCTAAACCGGTTAAACTAGTGTTGAAAATGCCGTGGACAATTGTCTCTAAAGTTCCCGGGTTGAAACTGTTGAAAGAACCTATAGAACATCTATTTTTGTCCTCCTCACAAGATAAAGAGAAGGTGAAGCCCGAAAACGACAACGTTGTTAGACCTCCATTGATTGAGGAACTAACAATCCCTTCTGTCACCATGCTTGCCAAAGCCGGCGTGTGCTTTGTTCCCACCAACGGCGGCATCTCTAGTACTCATTTCGACAAAAAAACATTTACCCTGAGTCTCCCCAAGATGAACTTGGATGTAAACACGGAGGTAATATTAAGGAACATGGTGGCATACGAGGCATGCAGTGCATCCGGGCCCTTGGTTTTTACTCGTTTTATCGACTTCATTAATGGGATCGTAGACACGAGGGAGGATGCAAAGTTGCTTAGGGAAAGGGGGATTATTATGAACCGTTTGAAGAGTGACGAAGAGGTGGCCAACTTGTGCAATGGGATGAGTAAGTCTGTCAAATTGACCAAAGTGCCCTTCTTGGATAAGGTGGTTGAAGATGTGAACAAGTACTATAATGGAAGGTGGAAGGTGAAAGCAGAGAAATGCATAAGGGGATATGTGTTTGGGTCGTGGAAGGTTCTCACGCTGCTTGCTTGTATTATGCTGCTGTGTTTGATGGCTTTACAAGCCTTCTGCTCAGTTTATAGTTGTTCACGTATGTTTAAAAATCTCTACTAATCCCGGCCTGATTAATTAATTCTGATCATAAATTACTTGTAATTAAGTTGTGTGCGTATTTTTATTTTTGTTTTGTTTTTGCTAATATTCTATAAGTTGAATGTTGTGTGTATGTGTAGGTAAGTTGTAAAAGTAATGCAACAAGTTTTAAAGTTTTAATTATTTGTGATTTTACAGTCTAGATGAGGTTAAAATGATGTTGAGAATTATTTATGCAAGCCCACTGCTTTAATCAAAGTGGACTTGTGGTTTACTCAACTTGAAAACACGTACAAATGTTTTCTTATATATGAAAGTACTCTCAGTTATAGAATTGGGGTACAAAATTATAAAAAGTCTCTTAAATCTCCGAGCAAAATGCATCATACTAATTAAACGGTTTCCAGAAAATCTACCAAAACAAGTGAGGGAGACATTCAATAAGAAACCTAAACTATTTCAATCAAACAATGGGGGGATTAATCAACTTCCTCAATCCTCTTCGGATGTTGAGAATCCACATCCATCCCACCAGCCATATTACCAGTACTACCTTTCATTTTGGCAGCAACGATTGGATATGATTGCAAATTACCTCAAGCCGATTGCCATCCAGCCAGTGAAATGCCTGCTTGATAACATCCTAGCTCCATTTTCTTATTGTCGCTGCTAGAAGCTTTGAACTAATCATCTAGATCATCCCTGATGTAATTCCTCATGCTAAATACATAATTCTCGAAAGCATTCATTGCCTTAATTTTCTTCACATAATCCTCATCTTCAGCCTTGTACTTCTTCTCAGCATCTCGTACTGTTGGGCCATGATACTTTACCTATCAGGCCGGACCTATTGGGCTCTTCCTTTATATTATGTTCCTCATATCTTAGATGTGTTGGGCCTCTCATTTGGACCGGTCCTCTATACAAATTATAATTTGACTCATCTTTGACCGGTAATCATTACAAAGGATGATAGTTGACTGCTATGTCTGCCACATTTCTGCATGACATTAATGAGGATGGGACTCAGATGACCGGCGGTGGCAAACAGTGATAGCAGGTAGGGAAGTGAGCTACATACTTTTGGCTGAGGTGACCGGGAGTGGGGGGAGGTGTCAGGAGATAGTGGGTGGCACGGTAAATCGGGTCTGGAGTACGTATGAGGCAAGGATCACACAAGAAAATAAGGTAACAAAATATTACACCACACACAATCATATTATTATTCTCTCTCAAGCACTAGACATTTTTTCCTCCATTGTTAACCTTGTGATCGCCTGTACTGACTCTCACGCCAGAGCTATCCCCCGACGGTCAAGCCGTCAAGCTTTTGGTTGTTGACTTGTTGAACTGTGCAGGATCAGAACGTCTTACGTGATTGGGAGGTGGGAGAAGATCTTGGCGTTAACATTGGCGCTAGAAGGAGGGCTGAGTTCTAGTGTCCTGAGTATTTTTCAATCACAAACTGTGTTTGTTCTATGTCAGTGTTCATGGGGAAGAGCAGAACACCTACACCTGAAAGGCAGCCGATGACTGTCAATGAATCAGCACCACGAGAATCTGTCAATGATCGTTTGGGACCGGCACCAAGTATTCATGCCAGCACAGCGTCCAAACGTTCACATGAAGATTCTCGCCCGAGGGCTGTGAGTAACGTTAGGCGAAAGCTAGTTTTCACGGCAGAGAAAGGGTTTGACCATGGTCGAAAACGAGTAGAAGGCACCTTGCCTAGAACTCGATACCGAGATGACCAAGACGAAAAGGCCTCCCGACTGGCTAGGATGGCAGATAAGGCAGATATGGCCATGGAGGTACTTGTAAAGCAACGACAGGATATAGCTGAGCAGATGTCCCGAATGGCAGAGTTGAGGGACGAAGCGTCTAGCTATGTTCAATCCGAAGAACGTGGGCATCGGAGTGGGAAGGAACCTGCTCATTCAGGACGTGAGTCTCGGGGTCAACCTCGAGAAAGAAGAAGATCCAGAAGCCCTACTCCTCAAAGATCGAAGAGGGCACATCACCCTGTCGGTTCTAAAGAGCAGGGTCGAAGCGAACGAAGAGGTCGATCCAGAAATCGCACTCTTGAGAATACAAAGAAGGCGCTCGTTGTTGCGCATTCCCACCACAGTAGCCGAGCTCAAAGGCGAAGCAGATCTGGGGGTCGTACACCAGAAAGTCCACCGAGGGCATTCCGCTCTGTAGACCATCGTCATCGGAAAAGTCCCTCGAAAGTTAGGGGTTCTATTGTAAGAGACCGGTCCACTCAGAAAAGGAAGGAGTCGCTGAAAAAAGAAGCATCATCCCAAACAGAAGGCGTCGAGTATCTGGTTAAAGAATTGAAGGAACTTCGGAAGCAGCTTGCCGAGGTACAGAAGACGAAAGATACTTCGGGAAAGAAGGCATCCCCTTTTTTCGCGGAGATTCTAAAAGAGAAAGCTGACCCCACCAAGAAGTTTTCCCATATTGAAAGTTATGACGGATCGGGGGACCCTATGACCACATTCAGGCGTTCGATCGACAGATGGATTATTATGACTTTAGCGATGCTGCTAAGTGTCATACTTTTGTCACGACACTCCGAAAGGACGCCAGGCAGTGGATGGGGACTTTGCCTTCGGATTCAATTTCATCTTGGGTGGACATGTGCAATAAGTTCCATGCCCACTTCGGGAGCAACAAAAGAAGGGGGAAACCAACTGGTTCATTGGCTCAGGTTCGACAGTGTTCGAATGAGTCTTTGGGCCAATATGTAAAGTGGTTCCGTGAAGCAGTCGGCCAAGTGACAGACCTGAATGATCTACAAGCCGTGAGGCTGTTTCAGAATGGGTTAGATCTGGTCAGATCAGAGAAGTTGGTGAAGAAGTTAATGTTTCACCACCCGAAGAATCTCGCTGAAGCCTTCGACAAAGCTGAAGGTTATATCGTGGTAGAGGAAGCCATGAATAGCCTCAAACGTCCTTCTTCAAGTCGACTTAAGGAGACAGATCGGGATAGAACAGAAGGGGACCAGAAGAAGAATGAAGGAAATAAAGACCGTTATGATGGCGGGTCAAAGAAATACAGCAATAATTGGAGACAGGGTAGAGGACGTTCGTCCGCTCCAGCCTAGAGAGTAAATAGGATGTATATTGCACTCAACACTGATATAGCTGTTATCTTGGATCAGATTAAGAATTAACCTATCTTCGAGCCACCTCGAGATAACATTAAGCCCGAAATAGGAAATTCTTGTAAATATTGTAACTATCATCAAGCCTCGGGTCACGATACGAACGACTGTGCTAGTTTGAAGGATTTTATTGAAAGAAAGGTACAAGGCGGGGCTTTAGTTCAGTATGTGGCTGCCAGAACGAATCAACAGCAAGATGGAAGACCTGTTCAGGCAGCCCAACCAGTTCAACAAGTGTTCCCAGCTCCTGGGCCGCCAGCAAGGTAAGTGATAGATGTCATCACCGGGGGCACTTCTGGTAAACTTGTTGGAAATAAGCACCGAAGTTATCTGGATTCCGTCATGTCAGTGGCGGGTACCCTCCCGAAGACTGACAGACTTTATCCATGTACGGTAATCTCCTTCACTGATGAAGATTACCCTTCGAAAACCATCGAACCACATGAAGGATCATTGGTAGTGACTGCACAAGTGGGTTCGGTGGATATGAAGCGAATGATGATCGACAATGGGTCTTTTGTGGATATCCTATATGCCCACACTTATCAGAGGATGAATCTGGATGGACAGAAGATGGAAATTGGGCAGGAGGCTCCCTTGTACGATTTCAGTAGCGATCCAATCAAGGTGGCTGGAACCATTGAGCTGCCGGTCATCTTCGGAACGGCCCCCCAGCAGGTAGAAATTATTTGCAAATTTTATATTGTGCATGTAGATTCTGATTATAATGTTATTTTGGAGAGGCTTACTTTAACTGCTTTACAAGCTGTAACCTCAATCCCTCATTTTAAAATCAAATTTCCTACAGCTCATGGGGTTAGAGAGGTGAAAGGAGATTTGGATCTGGCCAGAAGATGTTATAGAAATGTCGTGATTACTTCGGGAGTGGGGGTATCGAAACAAAAATAGACCATGACAATAGAAATCTAACCCTTCACTGAGAGCAGTTCAGAGCCATTGGTCATGCCAGCCGAAGAAACAGAGGAGATAGAGCTCATCCCTGACAAGGTGAACAAGACAGTGAAAATAGGTTCGGGTTTGCCGGAACCTCTCCGGACGAACCTCATTGAACTCCTGCGATGCTATGTTGACATCTTCGCATGGGAACCTCAAGATATGTCGGGAGTGAGCAGGGATATTGCTGAGCATCGATTGGAAGTGGACTCGTCAAAGAAGCCAGTTCAACAGAAGAGAAGGATCTTTGCACCTGAGCGCCAGCGAATCATCGATGAAGAGATTGCAAAGCTGTTAGCTACTGACTTTATCTTTGCGATCGACTACCCGCAGTGGATGGCAAATGTGGTGCTGGTCCAGAAGCAGAACGGGAAATGGCGAGTCTGCATCGACTATACAGATCTGAATAAAGCTTTTCCAAAGGATTTCTACCCGCTGCCCCACATCGACCAGCTCATCGATGCAACTTCGGGGTATGCTTTATTAAGTTTCATGGACGCATTCTCCGGGTATCATCAGATTTCTATGTGTAAAGAGGATATATCGAAGACGGCGTTCATTACGCATCGTTCGGTATATGCCTATAAGAAAATGACCTTCGGCCTCATCAATGCCGAGGCCACATACCAAAGGATGATGAACTACGTCTTCAGATATCAGTTGGGCAAGAATATGGAGGTGTACATGGATGACATGATTGCTAAGAGCATGCTGATACACAAACATCTGGATGATTTAGAAGAATACTTTCAGACAATTCGTCATCACAAATTGAGATTGAATCCTGTTAAGTGCACCTTCGGATTAGGTGCTGGCAAGTTTCTGGGTTATCTTGTCAGTCAAAGAGGAATTGAAGCCAATCCAAAAAAGATTCAAGTGATCCTGAACATGAAGACTCCTCAGTCATTTAAAGATGTTCAACGTCTGACTGGAAGGATTGCAACTTTAAGGAGGTTCATGTCCAAGTCAGCAGAAAGGTGTTTGCTATTTTTTGATACGTTAAAAGGGCCGAAGAATGCAAAGACGTTCCAATGGACTTTGGAGTGTAAGGACGCCATTCAAAGCATCAAGTCCTACATATCTTCGACGCCTTTGTTGGTGAAGCCCGCTCCTGCTGAGCCTCTGTATTTATACTTAGCAGCTAGTTCGTTGGCAGTAAGAGCAGTTTTGGTGCGTGAAGTTGGGGGTAAGCAGCACCCGGTTTATTATGTAAGCCATGTCCTTCGGGATGCTGAAACAAGGTACTCAAACATTGAAAAGTTTGTTTTTGCTTTAGTAACTGCTAGTCGAAAGCTTAGGCAATACTTCCAGGGTAGGTTGTTAGTAGTATACACAGATCAGCCTTTGAAGAAGATTATGGGCAAACCTGAGGTATCGGGGAGATTAGCTACATGGACGATGGAGTTATCTCAATTTTTCATTGAATATCATCCCCGAACCGCCATCAAGGGGCAGGCCTTGGCTGATTTTGTAGTCGAATGTTTGTTTTCTGAAGCTGATGAAGTGGTGACAGAAGTTGAAGGATCTGACAGAGCAGTTGCAGTTCTTCAGCAGAAGCAGAGTTCGTGGACGCTGTATGCAGATGGGTCTTCTACTACGGACGTCAGTCGAGCGGGGATTATTCTAATGAGTCCGGAGGGATTCAAAGTGCAACAGGCCATCAGATTTCAGTTCAAAGCGACGAACAACGAAGTGGAGTATGAGGCAGTGCTGGCCGGATTACGACTAGCTAAGAGTCTTGAAGTGCAAAGAATAGTCATCTTCAGTGACTCTCAGTTAGTCGTTAAACAAGTCTCCGGGGAATACGAAGCCCGAGGTCATAGAATGGTTAAGTATTTGGCAGAATTGAAAGAACGACTTCAGTATTTCCAGTCTTATGAGTTCCAAGGGGTCGAACGTAATGACAATTCCATTGCCGATGCACTCTCCAAATTAGCCACTACAGATGTTAACGTTTTTGATGGGTCAGTTTACTTGGAAATTTTGTAACATCCTAGTGTTCATCATGAATCGGTAATGTGCGTTGACCGAACCAACTGCTAGTTGACTCTATATCTGGAGTATCTGGCATATGGCATTTTACCTTCGGATCAGATGCTGGCCAAGAAAATCAAGTACAAGAGTGCTAACTTCGTTCTGATAGATGGGGATCTGTTTCGGAGGGCCTTCTCATCTCCACTGCTAAAATGTTTGACTCCGTCTGAAGCTGAATGTGCTCTTCGAGAAGTTCACGAGGGCATCTGTGGCGACCATATGGCTGCTAAGTCATTAGCCTACAAAGTACTTCGTCAGGGGTACTATTGGCCTACCATCTTCAAGGAAGCTACGGAATACGTCAAGAAGTGTGAGAAGTGTCAACTAAACAGTCTAATCCCACATCAGCCACCAGAAGAGCTATACTTGATCTTATCTCCTATACCTTTCGCTGTCTGGGGGGTTGGCATACTGGGTCCATTATCGAAAGCCAAAGGTCAGGTCAGTTTTGTTATAATTTCCATCGATTATATGACCAAATGGGTAGAAGCGAAGCCACTTAAGTTAATAACGGAACAGGAATGCTTGAAGTTCATGAAGGAGCCAGTAGTGTTTCATTTTGGAATTCCCAATGTGGTGATATCGGACAACGGATGTCAATTTATGGGATCAAAGTTTGAAGTATTTTTTAAGGAATTGGGAGTTCAGCACAGAAAGACTTCAGTAGCTCATCCTCAGTCGAATGGACAAGTCGAAGTGACCAACAGAACGCTGCTGAATGGGATCAAGCGTAGGCTAGATGAGACTAAGGGAAGATGGCCAGAGGAGTTGCTCAGCGTGTTATGGGCTTATCGAACTACAACAGGGGACTCACCTTTTAGACTGGCCTATGGTACTGAGGCCTTAGTCCCTGTTGAAATTGGTTCTCCAAGTCTTTGGGTCAATCAATTCAAGGAGATATATAATGAAGAGGGGTTGTAAGCTAATCTAAATTTGCTCAAAGAGGTCAGAGAAACAGCTTTGATTAGATTGATAGCCTGCCAGCGAAGAGTGGCTAAACATTACAATAAGGGGGTAAAGCTTCATAAGTGGGAGATTTTGTCCTTAGAGAAGTCAAAGCATCTACACCTCAGAATTTTGGAAAACTAATGCCGAACTGGGAAGGACCTTATGAAGTCATTGAGGTACCAAAGCCGGGAACTTATCAGTGAGGACATTAGACGGATTAGAGATCAAGAATACTTGGCATGTAGGCAGGCTTCGAAAGTATTTTCAGTAGATACAATGTCAATACACCGGAAGTCTGTAAATGTTTAAGTCATCATCAATAAAAGTTTTCTTTTTCTCAAACAAGTCTTGTCTTCGTTGCTGTTAACGTCATTGCTGTAGGGAGGTTCGGGTGGACTCGCTGACCATTCGATGGTAGCCTCATCGGCAGGTGGTCCTTATGAGTTTGTCAGGCCTTTCGTGGTAGGCAAACGTCATTGGTGTAAGGAGGTTCGGGTGGACTCGCTGACCATTCGATGGTAGCCTCATCGGCAGGTGGTCCTTATGAGTTTGTCAGGCCCTTCGTGATAAGAAAACGTCATTGATGTAAGGAGGTTCGGGTGGACTCGATGACCATTCGATGGTAGTCTTAATGGCAGGTGGTCCCTATGGGTTTGTCAAGCCCTTCGTGGTAGGCAAACGCCATCCTTAAGACGTTGTCAGGCCCTGCGTGGTAGGCAATTATCGACCTTTAGACCTTGTCAGGCCCTTCGTGGTAGGCAAGTGTCATCCTTAAGACGTTGTTAGGCCTTGCGTGGTAGGTAATTGTCGACCTTCAGACCTTGTCAGGCCCTTCGTGGTAGGCAAATGTCATCTTTTAGACTTTGTCAAGCCCCTCGTGGTAGGCAAATGTCATCTTGTGCAAATTTTAGGCCCTTTGTGGTAAATAAATCCCCAATGAAGCAGATCTATCTCACACTTTGGTTTCGGTAACGAATAAGTATTCCTTTGCTTTATTACCTAAATTTTTCTAAGTGTTGAGTTCGGAATGCCTCATTCTTTAACCTCATCTTATTTGTTATATGACATGCCTAGTTGTTAATTAACAATTTAAGTTAAGTCCATGAAAGAGCTTGTACATTTTTCAAGTTGAATCGATATTGAAGTATTGATAAAAAATAAATGCACCAAAGTCATAAGGAATAAAGTTGATATTTTATTTATATAATATTGTTTACAAAACGATAGAAACTTTTACAGAAACCCTACAGCTAAGGGAAAAGAAAATCATCTTCAGGAGTCAGCTTCGTCTTCCGAAGAGTCGAGAATGGTCGGATCAACCTTGGTTGTGACAAGTCTTGCCTTGTCTTTGCTTCGGCACTCGTCATATCCATCCGAGAACATTTGGACAATCTCCTCATTTAGCTCAGCTGATTTTCGGTAGTCTTGTTGAATTTCTTTTCAAAGATCTTCGGTTAGAGGGGGACCCAAATCTCTCAAAGTGCGAAGCTCTCAAAGCTCCTCTTTAAGCTTTGCTCGTTCCTTCAGATGTCTCAACTCCCTAGCTTCAAATTCGTTCACCTGCAGCGCCAGGCTCTTGTTGGTTTTCACAAATGTTTCATTTTTCTGCACAAGGACTTCATTTCTACGAACCAAGTCTATGTTCGTATTGACGGAGATTCGGTGCGTGGCTTCGGCTGTCTCCAATTTCTCTTTTAACTTATTCAAATCCTTTTGGAGGCATTCGTTGTAAGACCCCGAATTTTATGAAATAAAAAGTATTTAATTTTTCTTATAATTACTATTCAGTAAATGGTTAAATTGATAAAAGTTAAAGTTAAGGGTGATATATGAAATTTTTTCAAAATACGCAAGTGGTTATAAAATACTCATTTCTATCGGGGAATATTCGTTTGGTCGTGGAATATTCTTTCTGTCGGAGAATATTCGTACGACGGCGCAGCTATTTGTGGACCCCATAACATAATAACTTTCGGATGAAAAAAACGATAAATTCGAGTTTTTATAAATAACGACGTAGTTGTTACCGTTAACACTGTTGTAATACCTGGTGGTTAAAATACAGTAATACGCGTAGTTGCACAGTAGCACACGGTATTGCACATTATTTTTTTAAAATATTGATTCTTACGTGAGAAGGCACTACTCAATAATTGTTACAGTAATTACTGTTCAATATTTTATTTTATTGAATCATTAATTACTGCGTTGATATTTTATATTATTGTTAATTCAATAATTATCACTGCACAGTATCTCCATTATCAGATCAATAATTCATATTATTTGAATAATATTATTATATAGCATTATTGGCAATTTCTAGAAAGTTCTGTCAAGAAGAGGTTTGGTCACCTAATTGCGCGCCAGTAAGGAAAAATCCTTATCGGAAAGCCCTCTCTTTCATGGGAATTGCCTGGTTGTCATTATTGTGATTCTGTAATATTATTTGTGAATAATTAATTATTGATTTATATGATAATGAAATATTTATTTGATGTGGATATAAATAATAGATTTATTTATGTGGTTATAAATGAAAGAATTAATGTTGAGGTATTTTATCAGTATTTTGTCGGATTGGAGGTATTAAAAGATCAAATTAGTGTTCTTACAGCTTTATTGTGTGAGTTATAATTTTTAATCTGACCGTTGGATCGTTGTGATTTTTGGATATGTTATACATATATAAGTTGAGTATACGTTCACAAATTTTGAACCGTTAAAAATGAACGTATGATTTGTTATGAATTTTAAGAGGTGACTGATTTAGAAATTAGGTTTATAAATAATTTTGGTAGAAAATTCTAGAATTGAGTGGGCCCCACTTTTGGTTGGTGAAGAAATATGCTGAATTTTATTTTAAATGTGGTGGGTGGTAATAGTAGCAAGTAAAGCCATCAGGCAGCAGGTCAAGTCTGCTTCAGCGTGCTAATATTTTCCTATAAATAGAGGGCTAAGTTAGAATTGAAAATCACACCAGAAACAAGTTTTTTCTCTTTCTCTCTCTATATTATCGAGCGTATTTTGTGAGTATTTAGATACTTGGTGAATTGCTATTCATCAGTGCAAGTTTCCTTCAGCGTCATATCCGATATCCAGTCAGAAATACTGCTCTTTTGATGTAAGGGGTTGTAAGGGATAGTAAGGGATGTTATATTCTTCATAATGATGTTATTCTTTCAATATCATTATACTGAAATGTTGGTATGAATTTTATTATAAAATTTCTACCTTTTTGAGTCGGGGTTACTATTTACGTATACGGCACTATTCATGTATATGGCACTATTTACGTATATGACATTATTTACGTATACGGTACTATGTACGAATACGTAGTACTATTCACGAGTTACTATTTATGAGTTACTATTCACGAGTTACTATTCACAAGTTACTATTCACGGGTACTATTCACGACAAAATTGGTTTCTTTTTCTGACCAAATTATCGTTGATTTATGAATAATACTCTTGAGATTAAATTTATATGTTGATTATATTGATTTTTATTATCATATATAACATTTTTATAACCCTGATGTTGAAATTCTCTTTCACTTGAGTGTAAAGATGGGTAGATTATTGGTATGATCGTGACTATGGGTTCTCTTTGGCCAGTAGTGCAAAGATGAATTGTTAATTGGTATGATCATGACCATTGAATTTATAATTGTATATCTTTAGCTTAAGTGTAAAGATGAATCGATTAACATGGTTATAATTATTGTTTATATAAATTCTGAAATGATTATATATTTCTTATATTTGGCCTGTAGTGCAAATATGAACTGTTGAGGAATATCTTTGGCCTGTAGTGCAAAGATGAATTGTTGATGAATATCTTTGGCCCGTAGTGCAAAGATGACCTGATGTTGAATTTTTCTTTCACTTGAATGTAAAGATGAGTAAATTATTGGTATGATCGTGACTGAGGAATATCTTTGGCCTGTAGTGCAAAGATAAATTGTTAACTGGTATAATCATGACCATTGAATTTATAATTGAGTATCTTTAGCTTAAGTGTAAAGATGAATTTATTAACATGGTTATAATTATTGTTTATATAAATTCTGAAATGATTATATATTTCTTTGAGATATTAATATATTTGGCCTGTAGTACAAATATGAACTGTTGATGAATACATTTGGCCTGTAGTGCAAATATGAACTGTTGAGGAATATCTTTGGCCTGTAGTGCAAAGATAAATTGTTGATGAATATCTTTGGCCGTAGTGCAAAGATGATCTGTGGTTGAATATCTTTGGCCAGTAGTGCAAAGATGAACTATTGACGAATATCTTTGACCCGTAGTGCAAAGATGAATTTATCAATATGATTATAAACTGAAAATGTGATTTGGTATAACCATGATCTTTGATGTTTTAGGTAAAGACAGGTTATGAAAATTATCTTCGTCCTAGATGAGAAGAGAAATTTAGAACCACAATTATGATTATGAGTTATTCATATGATTGTGGATCAGAACTGTTGATTGATGTTACAAGGATAAAATATTGTTGATGGATGTTTAACATGGGGAAGATAATAGACTTTATGGTCTATTTGACTCTTCTAATGGATTGCTCGTTCCGCTGCAACTATGGTTGAAAAGTTTTATCATCTACCATATGTTCTAAATCTCTGATTTATTACTGATGAAGGCTATTGATAATTTAATTATCTTTAGTCGTTATATATTCTTTACTGGGCTAGTTGTGCTCACCTTTTTGCTTCACAATTCCTTTTCAGGTAATAAGAGTGTAGCTGGGTCGAGCGAGGGTAACGGGAAAATAGAACGGTGATCTCTAGCTGTGGAGGTTCTCCCTAAGCAGTATAGAAAAGTGTTGTATACATCATTTAGTAGTTATATTTGGTGAATCAAATAGGGTGAGGCGAACCTAACGTTGGAAGGGTGTTTTGCCACTATCATACAAGATGTCTAATGACATACAACCTCGTGTCATCAGAAGACAGGGTTGTGCACATCCACTTACTGAGTATATCTACGAGCACTATCTATATGATCTTGGAGTTTATTTGAAGTATAATTCTCAATTAGAGACAGTGGAGATAATTATATGTCAAGAGAAGACTCACCATTGGAAAGAATATGATAGTAATCTTCTCGTTTTTCTTTGGGATCTATTGGGTCAACCAAGGATAATTCTGTGGCCATATGATATCTATTATAACCTAGACGCATGGCCTTCTATGTACGAAGGGTTCCTTGAGTACTTCCCAAATATTTTAATTTATAAAACAGTTTTTGACTATACCTTTATGTAAGGTGTCATTGTGACGTGCTATCCAAAGTTGGGATGAGAGTCACAACTGGTATATATTTGTATCCAAACTCACAGTATATGTGTTGTTGTATTTTGCACGATAATTGTTGTAATAAAGTTGTAGTTATTTTCTGTACCATATTTTTGGCGACTCAGAATAGATTGGGTGAAATGGACCTATTTTGGAGTTGTCACATTTGGTATCAGAGCTTAGGGATATGATTTCTAGCGGAGATCCGGGATTAGAACTAGGAAAAGAGAGACGAGTAATATCCTTCGCTAGTGTGTGTCCTGCCTAAGCTGAATTTTTTACTTAAGTTGACAAATTGTGATATGTCAATTAACCTTTGTTTTGAAGCTGTATTCTAGAATGATATTTGAAATACAGGAGATGAGCAATGGAGAAATCATGATGACAGGGAAGATGAAATCTAAAATAAAAGCAAGGTATTCTCAACTTTTTGAAATACCAGGTACGTAAATTTCGGATACAAAATTTCATAAGGAGGGGAGATTGTAAGACCCCGAATTTTATGAAATAAAAGTATTCAATTTTTCTTATAATTACTATTCAGTAAATGGTTAAATTGATAAAAGTTAAATTAAGGGTGATATATGAAATTTTTTTAAAATACGCAAGTGGTTATAAAATACTCATTTCTATCGGGGAATATTCGTTTGGTCGTGGAATATTCTTTCTGTCGGAAAATATTCGTACGACGGCGCAACTATTTGTGAGCCCCATAGCAGAATAACTGTCGGATGAAGAAAACGACAAATTTGAGTTTTTATAAATAACGGCGTAGTTGTTACCGTTAACACTGTTGAAATACCTTGTGGTTAAAATACAGTAATACGCGTGGTTACACAGTAGTATACGGTATTGCACAGTATTTTTTCAATTATTTATTCTTACGTGAGAAGACACTATTCAATAATTGTTACAATAATTACTGTTCAATATTTTATTTTATTGAATCATTAATTACTGCGTTGATATTTTATATTATTGTTAATTCAATAATTATCACTGCACAGTATCTCCATTATCAGATCAATAATTCATATTATTTGAATAATATTATTAGATAGCATTATTGGCAATTTCTAGAAAGTTCTGTCAAGAAGAGGTTTGGTCACCTAATTGCGCGCCAGTAAGGAAAAATCCTTATCGGAAAGCCCTCTCTTTCATGGGAATTGCCTGGTTGTCATTATTGTGATTCTGTAATATTATTTGTGAATAATTAATTATTGATTTATATGATAATGAAATATTTATTTGATGTGGATATAAATAATGGATTTATTTATGTGGTTATAAATGAAAGAATTAATGTTGAGGTATTTTATCAGTATTTTGTCAGATTTGAGGTATTAAAAGATCAAATCAGTGTTCTTACATCTTTATTGTGTGAGTTATTATTTTTAATCTGACCGTTGGATCGTTGTGCTTTTTGAATATGTTATACATATATAAGTTGAGTATACGTTCACAAATGTTGAACCGTTAAAAATGAACGTATGATTTGTTATGAATTTTAAGAGGTGACTGATTTGGAAATTAGGTTTATAAATAATTTTGGTAGAAAATTCTAGAATTGAGTGGGCCCCACTTTTGGTTGGTGAAGAAATGTACTGAATTCTATTTCAAATGTGGTGGGTGGCAATAGTAGCAGGTAAAGCCATCAGGTAGCAGGTCAAGTCTGCTTCGGCGTGCTAGCATTCTCCTATAAATAGAGGGCTAAGTTAGAATTGAAAATCACACCAGAAACAAGTTTTCTCTCTTTCTCTTTGTATATTATCGAGCGTATTTTGTGAGTATTTAGATACTTGGTGAGTTGCTATTCATCAGTGCAAGTTTCTTTCAGCGTCATATCTGATATCCAGTCAGAAATGCTGCTCCTTTGAGGTAAGGGGTTGTAAAGGATAGTAAGAGATGTTATATTCTTCATAATGATGTTATTCTTTCAATATCATTATACTGAAATGTTGGTATGGGTTTTATTGTGAAATTTCTATCTTTTTGAGCCGGGGTTACTATTCACGTATACGACACTATTCACGTATATGGCATTATTCATATATATGGCACTATTTACGTATATGACATTATTTACGTATACGGTACTATGTACAAATACGTAGTACTATTCACGAGTTACTATTCACGAATTACTATTCACGGGTACTATTCACGACAAAATTGATTTCTTTTTCTGACCAAATTATCATTGATTTATGAATAATACTCTTGAGATTAAATTTATATGTTGATTATATTGATTTTTATTATCATATATAATATTTTTATAACCCTGATGTTGAAATTCTCTTTCACTTGAGTGTAAAGATAGGTAGATTATTGGTATGATCGTGACTATGGGTTCTCTTTGGCCAGTAGTGCAAAGATGAATTGTTAACTGGTATGATCATGACCATTGAATTTATAATTAAATATCTTTAGCTTAAGTGTAAAGATGAATCGATTAACATGGTTATAATTATTGTTTATATAAATTCTGAAATGATTATATATTTCTTATATTTGGCCTGTAGTGCAAATATGAACTGTTGAGGAATATCTTTGGCCTGTAGTACAAGATGAATTGTTGATGAATATCTTTGGCCAATAAGGCAATGATGACCTGATGTTGAATTTCTCTTTCACTTGAGTGTAAAGATGGGTAAATTATTGGTATGATCGTGACTGAGGAATATCTTTGGCCTGTAGTGCAAAGATGAATTGTTAACTGGTATGATCATGACCATTGAATTTATAATTGAGTATCTTTAGCTTAAGTGTAAAGATGAATTTATTAACATGGTTATAATTATTGTTTATATAAATTCTGAAATGATTATATATTTCTTTGAGATATTAATATATTTGGCCTGTAGTGCAAATATGAACAGTTGATGAATATATTTGGCCTGTAGTGCAAATATGAACTGTTGAGGAATATCTTTGGCCTGTAGTGTAAAGATAAATTGTTGATGAATATCTTTGGCCGTAGTGCAAAGATGATCTGTGGTTGAATATCTTTGGCCAGTACTATTGACGAATATCTTTGTCCCGTAGTGCAAAGATGAATTTATCAATATGATTATAAATGAGAAATGTGATTTGGTATAACCATGATCTTTGATGTTTCAGGTAAAGACAGGTTATGAAAACTATCTTCGTCCTAGATGAGAAGAGGAATTTAGAACCACAATTATGATTATGAGTTATTCATATGATTGTGGATCAGAACTGTTGATTGATGTTACAAGGATAAAATATTGTTGATGGATGTTTAACATGGGGAAGATAATAGACTTTATGGTCTATTTGACTCTTCTAATGGATTTCTCGTTCCGCTGCAACTATGGTTGAAAAGTTTTATCATCTACCATATGTTCTAAATCTCTGATTTATTACTGATGAAGGCTATTGATAATTTAATTATCTTTAGTCGTTATATATTCTTTATTGGGCTAGTTGTGCTCACCTTTTTGCTTCACAATTCCTTTTCAGGTAATAAGAGTGTATCTGGGTCGAGCGAGGGTAACGAAAAAATAGAACGGTGGTCTCTAGCTATGGAGGTTCTCCCTAAGCAGTATAGAAAAGTGTTGTATACATCATTTAGTAGTTATATTTGGTGAATCAAATAGGGTGAGGCGAACCCAACGTTGGAAGGGTGTTTTGCCACTATCATACAAGATGTCTAATGACATACAACCTCGTGTCATCATAAGACAGGGTTTGCACATCCACTTACTGAGTATATCTACGAGCACTATCTATATGATCTTGGAATTTATTTGAAGTATAATTCTCAATTAAAGACAGTGGAGATAATTATATGTCAAGGGAATGCTCACCATTGGAAAGAATATGATAGTAATCTTCTCATTTTTCTTTGGGGTCTATTGGGTCAACCAAGGATAATTCTGTGGCCATGTGATATCTATCATAACCTAGACGCATGGCCTCGCATGCATGAAGGGTTCCTTGAGCACTTTCCAAAGGTTTTAATTTATAAAACAGTTTTTGACTATACCTTTATGTAAGGTGTCATTGTGACGTGTTATCCAAGGTTGGGATGAGAGTCACAGCTGGTATATATTTGTATCTAAACTCACAGCATATGTGTTGTTGTATTTTGCACGACAATTGTTGTAATAAAGTTGTAGTTGTTTTCTGTACCATGTATTTGGCGACTCAGAATAGGTTGGGTGAAATGGACCTATTTTGGGGTTGTCACATTCGTTATTGAAGAGAGCGGTACCGTGATCCCTTCTCTCTTTGCTCAGAGCCGACGTCAGAATAGCATTCTCTCTTCTGGCTGCGTCTTCTTCAGCTTCAGTTTCTTTATATCTGGGAAGAAGCCTCCCGAAGACATCATTTGCCTGCGGACATCAAAAGACAATCAATAAATTGTTAAAAGAGGTACATAATTTCCAATATTCAGATTGAACAACTAACTCACCTTAGCATGGTAGCTCATGCCCTCCTCGATTAAGTCCCTAATCGAGTTGTTCCCAAACTGATGGTCATCAATATCCCGGACAAAGGACTCGAACAGTTGAAAAGGGAAGTTTTCGTTGAATTCAGGCCATATGGTAGGTGATGCCATGGCTTCGCGCCTGAACTCTACAGAAGACGGTCGTGATGGAGAAGGCATACGTGGTTCGGAGGAAGGTGGGGGTTGAGTGGGTACAGGTTCAGGAGGCGGTGGTAGTTGATCGTCAGAAGATTGTTTCCTTTTACGGGACAGAGGTGAAGACTCGGTTTGTTTTTCAAGCTCGTCTTCAGAGACATGGATTTCCACAGGAATGATGATCGGAGGATCAGCTTCGACAGTGGGAACCCGAAGTTCGTCAACAGATAAAGGGGTCACCTTGGTCCTCCTCTTTTTGGTATGGAGGGCTTGCATCCATTCATTAGCAGGCATATCAATTAGACTGGTGGTAGAGGTTTGTTGAGATTCTTGAGAAATTGATCTTGGTTTTCGAACAGCCCTCTTCTTCTGTCGAGGTCGGCTAGATTCCTCTGCAGTTTTTGATTCTATAGGGAAGACCTCAGCGTCATGGGCCTCCGAAGCCGGAGTTTCTTCTTGTGGGACTTCGGTGGGGGGTGATGATGATTTACCCGAAAGGAATTTCTCCAAATCCCTTCGGTCGATCGATGTGGGTTTTATCAAAGACACTACAACAGGAAAAAGCATTCTTTTAGATCAGTTTATTAAAAGAAATCTCAGCAAATTATGTATCGATAGGAGTTTGGAACTCACATTTATGGTCGTACAACCATGCTTGCTTACTCAGGAGTCCGAAGCTCCATTCCTTCAGGGGAATCTTCTCGAGAATTCTTGCCATTTCTTTCACACGTTCCTCTGAAATGTCTCCGAAGTCTGCAGAGATCCGCTCGGAGATGGTCCATTCCGGAATAGAAGAGAGTTCGGGTCCCTTCACGAAGAATCATTCTCTGTGCCACCCCTTATTGCTCGAAGGAGTATCCATCAAAGGTCATTTTTCAAACTTGGCATTGGGCTTGGGGGGGCTGTTTGCTCAGCACTTTGAAGCCTCGCTCCCTAGATTTCCCAGCAGAGAAGAGGGTGAAAAAGGAATCGACTGTAGGAGGTATCCCTAGCTCATAACAGAATGCTATAATAGCCAGAATGTGGATGTACGAATTTGGCACCAATTGGGCGAACCCCACTCCGATAAACCCCAGAAGAGTAATTAGAAAAGAGTGAAGAGGAAATCTAACTCCCTTCTCTAAAATAGTTACCGGTACGGCGGTCCACCCATCTGGTTGATGATACATCCGTTCATGTAATGCTGGAGCCCTCACCAGATGGGTGTCCGGAATCTGATAACGACTCTTAATGGTGCGCAGCTCGATCTCAGTGATAATGGAAAGAGTATTGGCGTGAGGGTATTGTTCTTCACTCTCAAAAAACTCTGAAGGGTTGGGTAGTGGGTTTGGGGGATTCTTGGCAGGGCTAGCAGCGATTTGGGGGTTTGGGTTTGAAACCGTCTTGGTAGGGCTGTGACTGGGAGGAATGGTGGAAATCAGAACTGCAGGAATGGGGATGGTGTTGTCAGAATGTTGAGATGCCATTGCTAAGATCTTGCAGGTAGAGGAGAAATCGGAAGGAAGGAGAGAACAATATGTGTACCAAATTCAAATTAAGCCGGTAAAGCCGTCAGAATCAGGGAAAGTTGGCTTTTATAGTAGGTGGTCTTTTCAAATTTTGCACGAAAACCAAGGGCGGCGCATTAATTGGAGGTAATGATGTAGGAGGGGAAGAGGTAGCGTCCGGTTGTGGGTTTAATGATTTATCCGGAGTGGATTTATATCCCTTGGGCCTCCAGTTTTTGTCCATAAAGCTGACGGAGGCATGCCATTTAGGCCTCAGTGGATTTCTCTTATTTCCATCCTTTTAACCATGGGCCTATATTATTAACAGTCTTCCATTAAACATCCTGTTTAACAAAAGACTGGGGGGCAATGTTGGGCCATGATACTTTAACTATCGGGCCGGACCTATTGGGCTCTTCCTTTATATTATGTTCCTCATATCTTAGATGTGTTGGGCCTCTCATTTGGACCGGTCCTCTATACAAATTATAATTTGACCCATCTTTGACCGGTAATCATGACAAAAGATGATAGTTGACTGCTATGTCTGCTATATTTCTGTATGGCATCAATGAGGATGAGACTCAGATGACCGGCGGTGGCAAACAGTGGTAGCAGGTAGGGAAGTGAGCTACATACTTTCGGCTGAGGTGACCGGGAGTGGGGGGAGGTGTCAAGAGATAGTGGGTGGCACGGTAAACCGAGTCTAGAGTACGTATGAGGCAAGGATCACACAAGAAAATAAGGTAACAAAACATTACACCACACACAATCATATTATTCTCTCTCAAGCACTAGACATTTTTTCCTTCATTGTTAACCTTGTGATCGCCTGTACTGACTCTCACGCCGGAGCTATCCCCCGACGGTCAGGCCGTCAAGCTTTTGGTTGTTGACTTGTTGAACTGTGCAGGATCAGAACGTCTTACGTGATTGGGAGACGTGAGAGAAGATCTTGGCGTTAACACGTACCATTCTCTCTATCTCTTCCTTGGACAATCTTCTCGAGTCGTTTGTGATTCTTAACTTGCTCTTCACCCCAGCAGTCTTATCCTCCGCCGAAACATTCAACACCCCATCTGCATCGATATCAAAGGACACTAAAAAACTCGTGTCACCCCTTGGGGCAGGGGTGATGCCAGAGAGCAGAAATTGTCCCAATAAGTTGTCATCTTTTGATCTTGGTCTTTGACCCTCGTAAACTTAAAAACCTTGAACAGTCGCATTATCCGCTGCTGTATGGTATATTTTTTCCATATTAGTGGGAATAGTTTGGTTCCGTGGAATAACAACATTCATTACATCACCAACAGTTTGAATACCAAGGGAAAAAGGAGTAACATCCAACAGCAACATGTTTTGAACATTTTCGCCACTCAAGATAGCAGCTTGCACAGCTGCACCGTATGCAACAACTTCGTCAGGATTAATTTTCTTGCAAAGCTCCTTACCATCTCGCAATAGCTTCTGGACCTTTGGAATTCTAGTTGATCCACCAACGATGACAAACATCATGGATGCTGCTCTTGTCCATCTTGGCATCCCTCAAACACATTTCCAAGGATTCGATACACTTGAGAAAAAGATCCATGTTCAGCTCCTCAAATTTGGCGCGACTGATTTTTGTGCATAAGTCTACACCCTCGTACACAGGGACAAAACTGGCTTATGGCTGCAGGGGGCCATGGCCCCCCCCCCCCAAGATCTCAATTTTTTTTTTTTTGTTAAGTGATGTGAACAATTTTAAATGCTATGCATCTTGTGAAAACCATAAAAAAAACTTCTTTAGAAGTTGAGAGATGATGGATGTGATACTTTCATAATAAATGTGAAGCCTTTTTGTGAACGACATACAATAGATGTCCCAAATTTAGATTCTTTATATGTTAAGAGAAAGAGACCGAGCTCGACATCAATAAGATAAATTTACAGTGATTGAGCATTATCGGATTGATATATTTGTAACTATAATAGACTCTCAGTTGCAAGAGCTAAACAATAGGTTTAGTGAGCATGCGGTGAAGTTACTTGTTCTCAGCTCTACATTGGACCCTCAAAATGGGCATACGTCTTTCAGTATTGATAATATTTGTAAGCTTGTGGATTAATTTTATCCCAAAGACTTCACAGAGAATGAGAAAGAAAACTTAAGGATACAATTGTAACATTACGAGTGTGTTGTACTCCAACATCAAGAATTTTAAAAGTTGTCCACTATTTCTAATCTCTATCAATGGTTGGTGAAAACAAGAAAGGCAACAATCTATCCACTAATCGATAGACTGATCAGGCTTGTTCTAATTCTTCCAATTTTTTTGATAAAGCAAATCTATTACTACATTATCTTTGTTTTAGTAAAAATACGTTTTGTAATGGTGGAACTTTACTTTTTAATGATGAATATATATTATGCTGTTAAAAAAAATTCTTCCCCCTCAGATCAAATCCTGGTTTCGTCCCTGCTCGTACAAAGAATCTACCTCAACAGAGGCCTGGGAATAAGAAGACAGAGTCCGTTTTGCCCTTTCACAAGCAGGCCTCAATCTTCTTAGGGTCTCCACTTATGTCCTTCCTATGCTTCATCTTGAACTCTTTTAACAAAGTGGTTCACCAAACGATGATCCAAGTCCTCCTCCTCCAAGGTGAGTTGTCACCCGATGCAGCCTTCACTTCAAAGATACCCTCTTCAATTGTCAGAAGAGAAACATCAAAAGTACCGCCACCAAGATCAAAAATAAGCACATTCTTTTCTCGGGCTGAACTGTTTCAAGTCAAGACCGTAAGCAATGGCAGCAGCAGTTGGCTGGCTCACTGATGATGCGAATGACATTGAGGCCCGCAATGGTTCCAGCATCCTTTGTAGCCTGGCGCTGAGAGTCATTAAATTTACGCCTCGGCAATCACCTTCATCTTTATGAGGACTGTTAACGCCAAGATCTTTGATGACGTCCCAATCACGTAAGACGCCCTATTCCTGCACAGAAAACACGATCAACACCAAAAGCTTGACGGCTGGACCGTCGGGGGATAGCTCCGGCGTGAGAGTCAATACAGGTGTTCAAGGTTTAACAATGGAGGGTGTAAAAAATCTCTAGTGTGTTTTTCTAGATAGAAAGTGTATGCGTACCTTTCGTTAGGAGACCCCCTTGCTCGGTTATACTCTCATACTCGATTTTTTGTGCCACCAACCACGATCTGACACAGCCCCCTGCTTCTCTCTGGTCTTAGCCGTGTGCATGCAGGTTGTCACCTTTTTTCTACTGTTTCTGCCGCCGGCCGGATAAAATCCCATCCACATTAATGATCTGCAGACTTTTGGTCAACTGCTCTCCTTTTTCATCATTACCAGTCAAAGTCTTAGATATTAAAAGATTTTATGGACCGGCCGCTTGATCCAGCCCAATGTTTAAGGAGAGACAATAAAGACAGGGTAAAGGTTAAGCCCAATGGCTAGAAGACTTAATAGTAAAGGTCCACTAGGCTAAGTAAATGGGGAGGCCCAATCCGTCCGGCCCAGTAGAGGAAATATCGGGACCCAACATTGCCCCCTAGTTTTTTATTAAATAGAATATTCAATAAAGAACTACAAGCGGCCCAAGAGGTCATAGGCCCAAAAGGAAAATCCAAAGGGCCAAATATCTGAAGATTAACCCGGACGTATCCTTTCAAATTCGTAATGATGACTGTCAAATTGATGAGCCGCCCCCGATTTTCGTGTAAAATTTGAAAAGACCGCTATAAAAACCCATTTTCCCCAATTTGACGACTTTACTAGCTTAATCTGAATTTGATATACAGTGCTTTCTCTTTCTCTCCGATTCCTTTCTCTCCTACAAGATCTCAGTAACAATGGCGGACCAAGATTCAGATAACTCCACCCCTATCCTTGCTGTTCCAATTTCCGTCACTCCTCCTACCCACAACCCTACTGAGTCGGTTCCAAACTCCAACCCTTTCGAGTTCTTCGAGAGTGAAGAGCAGTATCCTCACGCCAATACCCCATCCATCGTTACCGAAACCGAGCTGCGGGTCATCAAGAGTCGGTATCAGATCCCGGACACCCATCTGGTGAGGGCTCCAGAATCGCATGAGCGGATGTATCAACGGCCGGACGGGTGGACTGCTGTGCCGGTAACTGTTCTAGATAAGGGAGTTAGATTCCCTCTCCACTCCTTCCTCGTTACCCTCTTGGGATTTGTCGGAGTAGGATTCGCCCAACTGGTGCCGAATTCGTACATCCACATCCTGGCCTTCATCGCGTTCTGCTATGAGTTGGGGATACCTCCAACAGTTGATTCTTTCTTCACTCTCTTCACGGCCGAGAAGTCTCGGGAACGAGGCTTCAAGTTGCTGAGCAAACAGTCCCCCAAGCCCAACGCCAAGTTTGAGAAGCGACCGTTGATGGATACTCCTTCGAGTAACAAGGGATGGCACAGAGAATGGTTTTTCGTGAAGGGGCTTGAAACTCCGTCTATCCCGGAATGGACCACTTCCGAGCAGATTTCTGCAGACTTCGGGGACATTCCAGAGGAGCGCGTGAGAGAAATGGCGAGCATTCTCGAGAGGATTCCCCTGAAGGAGTGGAGCTTCGGGCTCTTGAGCAAACAAGCCTGGTTATATGACCATAAACTTTCTTTGATAAAACCAACATCGACCGAGCGAGGGGAATTGGATGAATTCCTTTCGGGTAAAACATCATCATCCCCCGCCGACATCCCACAGAAAGAACTTGCTGCGGAGCCCAGCCGGCCTCGTCATAAGAAGAGGACAGTTCAGAAAATTCGGGCAAACCCCCAAGGATTTCAATCAGCTTCTGCAGCGAGTTTGATTGATATGCCTGCGAACGAGCAAATGCAAGCTCTTCGGATTAAGAAGAGGAAGACCATGGTGACTCCTCTGTCTGCCGATGAGCTTCGGGTTCCTCCTCCTGCAGCCGATCCGCCTACCATTATCCCTACGGAGATCCACGTTTCAAAAGACGAGCTCGAATACCCGACCGAGTCTCTTCTTCTGTCTCGTAAAAGGAAGCAGCCTTCCGAGGATCAACCACCACCGCCTCCCGAACCATCAGTGCCTTCCCCGACAAGATCCTCCCCCTCCGCCTTCAGGCGAGAAGCTGCATCTTCTCCCACTGTGTGGCCGGAGTTCAATGCCAACTTCCCCTTCCAGCTGTTTGAATCCTTCGTCCGGGAGACAGACGATCACCGGTTCGGGAACAGCTCGATCAGGGATCTAATCAAAGAGGGCATGAGCTACCAGGCTAAGGTGAGTTTGTTCAGTTTGAAATATTTGGAAATCATCTGTTTTATCTGTTCCTTCTACTAATTAACCGACTTTCTTTACCCGTCTGTAGGCAAATGCTGTCTTCGGGAGACTTCTTCCCCGGTACAGAGAGTCCGAAGCCGAAGAAGATGCGGCTAGGCGGGAGAAGGCCAGTCTGGCTTCAGCTCTGGAAAGGGAGAGAAGGGCCCACGGTGCTACTCTCCTCAATAATGAAGGCCTCCAGAAAGACGTGAATAATTTAAAAGAGAAGTTGGAGACAGCCGAGGCCACCCACCAGATAACCGTTTCCACTAATATAGACCTGGTTCGTCGAAACGAGGTCCTTGTTGGGAAGAATGAGACGATGGTAAAGACCAATAAAAGCCTGGCGGTGCAAGTACATGAACTCGAAGCTAGGGACTTGAGACATCTGAAGGAGCGGGCAAAACTTGAAGAAGAGCTCCGTGAACTTCGGGCCTTGAGGGATTTGGGTCCCCCTCTAACCGAAGATCTTCAGAGGGAAATTCAACAGGAATACCGGAAATCAGCCGAGTTGAACGAGGAGATCGTCCAAATGTTCTCGGATGGATACGATGAATGCCGAAGCAAAGACAAGACAAGACTTGTCGCTGCCAAGGTTGACCCGACCATTCTGGACTCTTCGGAAGGCGAAGCTGACCCCTGAAGATGATTCTCTTTTCCCTTAGCTGTAGGATTCTTGTAAAGCTTCTATCGCTTTGTAAACATCATTATGTAAATAAAATATCAGCATTATCCTTTATGACTTCGGTTTTTTCACTGTTTACCAACACTTCAATATGGATTTAATTTGAAAAATGTACAAGCTCCTCCGTGGACTTAACTTTAAACTGTTAATCAACAACTAAGCAAGTCGTATAACAGATAAGATGAAGCTAAATAACGTGGCATTCCGAACTCAGCACTTAGAAAAATTTAGGCAATAATAACAAAGTAAAGGAATACTTATTCGTTACCAAAGTGTGAGGTAGGTGCCGTGAAGGATCTGACGAAGTCTGAATGACGATACTTGCCTACCCCGAAGGGCCTGACAAGGTCCTCAGGATCACCTGCCGATGAGGCTACCATCGAATGGTTGGCGAGTCCGCCCGAGCCTCCTTATACCGGTGACCATCGAATTTACCACCCTTGGTGGAAAATAATATAGGATCTAGGATTTGACTACCACGCGGGGTATCAAATAATTTGGCTGCCATCGAATGGCCAGCGAGTCCTACCATACCTCCTTACTTCGGTGACCATTGATTTTACCACCCTTGGTAAAAAACAATATAGGATCCAGGATTTGACTACCACGCGGGGTATCAAATAAATTGGCTGCCATCGAATGGCCAGCGAGTCCTACCATACCTCCTTACTTCGGTGACCATTGATTTTACCACCCTTGGTAAAAAACAATATAGGATCCAGGATTTGACTACCATGCGGGGTATCAAATAAATTGGCTGCCATCGAATGGCCAGCGAGTCCTACCATACCTCCTTACTTCGGTGACCATTGATTTTACCACTCTTGGTAAAAAATAATATAGGATCCAGGATTTGACTACCACGCGGGGTATCAAATAAATTGGTTGCCATCGAATGGCCAGCGAGTCCTACCATACCTCCTTACTCCACTGTGACATTGGGACAAATGCGAAGATCAGTTGTGAAAAAAGTGACTTTTTATTGATGATGAACGGTTATGTACAGACTCCCAGTGGACTGACTTGGTTTCTACTGAAAGTACTTTCGGAGCCTGCCTGCGTGCCATGTGTTCTGAATTTCGGATCCATCCAAAGCCTTCAGTCGATACGTCCCGGGCTTTGGTACTTCGGCCACTTCATACGGTCCTTCCCAGTTCGGCATCAACTTCCCAGTGTTCTGCGGTGTAGACGCTTCGGCCTCTCTGAGAACGAGGTCTCCCACCTCAAATCTTCGGAGCTTTACCCCTTTGTTGTAGTGCTTGGCGACTCTTCTCTGGTAGGCTGCTAACTTGATCATAGCCACTTCTCTGACTTCCTCTAGCAGGTCCAAGTTGGCCTTTAGTCCCTCGTCATTGTAGATCTCACTGAACTGACTAACTCGAAGACTTGGAGATCCAATCTCAACTGGGACTAAGGCATCAGTGCCGTAGGCCAGTCTGAAAGGCGAGTCCCCTGTTGTTGTCCTCGGCGTAGTCCTATAAGCCCACAATACGCTGAGCAGCTCTTCCGGCCATCTTCCTTTGGCTTCCTCCAATCTGCGCTTGATCCCGTTTAGAAGTGTTCTGTTAGTCACTTCGACCTGCCCATTTGATTGTGGATGAGCCACTGAAGTCTTCCTGTGCTGGACTCCCAGTTCCTTCAGAAAGCCTTCAAATTTTGATCCCACAAACTGACGTCCGTTGTCTGATATCACCACTTGAGGGATCCCGAAGCGAAACACTACGAATTCTTTTATAAATTTCAGACACTCCTGTTCCGTTATCAGCCGAAGTGGTTTCGCCTCGACCCATTTGGTCATATAATCAATAGCGACGATGACGAAGCTGACCTGCCCCTTAGCCTTCGGTAACGGACCCAGTATATCAACCCCCCAGACAGCGAAGGGTATAGGAGATAGAATCGAGTATAGCTCTTCCGGTGGCTGATGCGGGATCGGACTGTTGAGCTGACATTTATCACATTTTTTCACGTATTCCGTAGCCTCCTTGAAGATCGTTGGCCAGTAGTACCCCTGCCGAAGAACTTTGTATGCCAGCGACTTAGCCGCTATGTGATCACCGCAGATACCCTCATGAACTTCCCGAAGGGCGTACTCTGCTTCGGACGGGACCAGACATTTCAATAATGGTGACGAAAATGCCCTCCGATAAAGATCCCCGTCAATAAGAACGAAGTTGGCACTTTTGTATTTGACCTTTTTTGCTAACATCTGATCCGAAGGAAGGACGCCATCTGCCAAATAATTGATGTAGGGAGTCATCCAGCAGTCAGGTCGCTCGATACACATCACTGAGTCATGTTGAACACTCGGCTGCTGTAAGACCTCCAGATAGACTGACCCATTGAAAACGACAGCATCTGTAGTGGCCAACTTTGATAAGGCATCGGCAATAGAATTATCGTTACGCTCTATACCTTGAAATTCGTGAAAAGCAAAGTATCGGAGTCTGTCTTTCAACTCTGCCAAATACCTGATCATCCTCGTCCCCCGAGCTTCATATTCTCCTGATAACTGCTTGACGACCAACTGAGAGTCACTATAAATAATCAACTTCTGGACTTCTAGGCTCTTCGCCAGCCGAACCCCAGCTAGAACGGCTTCATACTCGGCCTCGTTGTTAGTCGCCTTAAACCCGAATCTAATGGCTTGTTGTACCTTGAACCCCTCCGGACTGGTCAGAATAATCCCTGCTCCACTGACATTTACTGTGGAAGACCCATCTACATACAGTGTCCATGCATTCTAACCGTGCTGAAGAAGTGTAACAGTTCGATCAGATGTCCCCGTTTCCTGTAACTCGGCATCTGCCTCGGTGAAGGAACATTCTACCACAAAGTCGGCCAAAGCTTGTCCCTTGATAGCGGTTCGGGGATGGTATTCGAGGAAAAATTGGGACAATTCCATGGTCCATGCTGCCAATCTCCCCGAAACCTCCGGCTTACCCATTACCTTTTTCAGTGGTTGATCTGTGTAGACGATCAGGAGCCTACCCTGAAAGTATTGCCGAAGCTTTCGGCTAGCAATTACTAAAGCAAAGGCAATCTTTTCAATATTTGGATACCTAGTTTCGGCGTCTCGTAGGACGTGACTGACGTAATAGACCGGGTGCTGCTTTCCACTGATCTCCCGAATCAACACCGCTCCAACGGCTAAGGGACTCGCTGCAAGGTAGAGATATAAGATTTCTTTCGGAGTGGGTTTTACCAATAGGGGAGCAGAGGACAGATAGGTCTTTATGCCTTGGAAGGCTTCTTCACAGGGCGAGGTCCATTGGAAAGTCTTAGCATTCTTCGGCCCCTTCAGTGTGTCGAAGAATGGTAGACACCTCTCTGCGGATTTGGACATGAACCTCCTCAGAGCTGCAATCCTACCGGTCAGACGTTGGACGTCTTTAAATGACTGAGGAATCTTCATGTCAAGGACGGCTTGAATTTTCTCTGGATTAGCTTCGATGCCCCTCTGACTGACCAGATACCCCAAGAACTTTCCCGCACCGAGGCCGAAGGTACATTTGGCGGGATTAAGCCTCAATTTGTGATGTCGGACAGTCTGAAAACATTCCTCCAGATCATCCAAATGTTTCTGAATCTGCACGCTTTAAACGATCATGTCGTCCACATAAACCTCCATATTCTTTCCCAGCTGCTTGTGGAAGATAAAATTCATCATTCTTTGGTAGGTTGCTCCAGCATTTATAAGGCCAAAGGTCATCTTCTTATAGGCGTATACCGAACGGTGTGTAATGAATGTTGTCTTCGGGATATCTTCCCTACACATAGATATTTGATGATAACCTGAAAAAGCATCCATAAAGCTTAGTAGAGCATAACCTGAAGTTGCATCAATAAGTTGATCAATATGGGGCAAAGGATAAAAGTCCTTCGGGCAAGCTTTATTTAGGTCGGTGTAATCAATGCAAACTCGCCATTTCTGGTTCTGCTTCTGCACCAATACTACATTGGCCATCCACTGTGGGTAGTCGATCTCAAAAATAAAATCAGCAGCCAACAGCTTGGCGATCTCTTTGTCAATTATCTTCTGTCGCTCGGGTGCGAATATCCGTCTCTTTTGCCGAACAGGCTTCTTCGAGGGATCTACCTCCAATCGGTGTTCAGCAACCTTTCTGCTAATCCCAGGCATGTCCTTTGGTTCCCATGCAAAAATGTCCGCATAGCCGCGAAGGAGTTCCATAAGATTTGTCCGAAGAGGCTCTGGTAGACCCAAACCAATTTTCACTGTCTTGTCCGCCTTCCCGAGGATCAACTCAATCTCCTCCGTCTCCCCCGCAGGTGTTACCAATGGCTCGGAACTGCTTTCAGTGAAGGGCTCAATCTCGATTGCCATGGTTTGTTTCTGTTTGCTAACCCCTACTCTGGAAGAGATGCACGCATTCCGATAACAGCGTCGGGCTAGATCCAAATCCCCAGCCACCTCTCCGACTCCGTGCGCTGTAGGGAACTTGATTTTGAAATGGGAGATGGAAGTCACGGCTTGGAGAGCCGTCAGGGTAGGTCTTCCCAGTATGGCGTTGTAAGCCGAATCTACATGCACAACATAGAATTTACACATTATTTCTGCCTGCTGAGGGGCTGTGCCGAAGACCACTGGGAGTTCGATAGTGCCTGCAACTTTGACCGGATCGTTGCTGAAACCATATAGAGGAGCCTCCTTCCCAACTTCCATCTTTCGCCCTTCAAGATGCATTCTTTGATATGCGTGGGCGTACAGAATATCCACTGAAAACCCGTTATCTATCATCATACGCTTCATGTCTACTGAGCCCACTTGCGCGGTGATCACTAATGCTCCTTCATGTGGATCAATGGGCTCCAAAGGATAGTCCGCGTCTGTAAAAGATATAATAGTTCCGGGAAATGGTCTATCCATCTTTGGAGAGGCACCTGATATGGACATAACCGAATCCAGATACCCCCTTCTCTTTCTTCCTACCAATTTCCCCGACGTTCCCCCTGTTATTACGTCGATGACATGCCTTGGTGGCGGGTTCGGGACGGGCTACACAGGAGGATCCGTTTGAACTGTCTGAACGGTGCGGTCGGCACCTTGGTGACTCTTTTCGACCACATATTGGACTAACAGACCGCTCTGGATCTTTCTTTCCACAAAATCCTTCAGATTACAACACTCATTGGTGCCATGGCCTGCGGCTTGATGATAGTTACAATATTTTCGAGGGTTGCCCTGCCCGGTCCTATAGTTGTCCCTCGGTGGCTCAAAGAACGGCTGGTTCCGGATTTGGTCTAGAATCACCGATCTGTCCGTGTTCAGTTTGGTATAAACCTTATTCACCTTCGGGGCGGAAGCAGGCGGACGAGTATCTCCTTGTCGCCACGAGTTGTTGAACTTCTTGGAACGGCTCTCCGATCTATCATTGTACCCCCCAGTCTTCTTCGGATCATCCCGGGTTTTAGGGGCATCTGCCTCTTTCATCTGTTCCGTAGAGGAACGCTTCAAGCTACTCATAGCCTCTTCCACAACGATATAACCTTCTGCCTTATCGAATGCCTCTGCCAGGCTCTTCGGGTGATTGAACATCAACTTCTTCACCAGCTTCTCTGACTTTACTAGGTCCAGACCGTTCTGAAACAAACCCACGGCTTGGAGATCGTTCAAATCTGACACCTGGCCAACGGCTTCTCGGAACCTCTTCACATACTGACCCAAAGACTCATCGGTGTACTGCCTGACCTGTGCCAAAGAGCCCGTGGGCTTCCCTCTCCTTCGGTTACTCCCAAAACGAGCATGGAACTTATCGCAGAGTTCGGACCATGAGGAAATTGAATCTGCCGGTAAATTCCCCATCCACTGCCTCGCATCCTTTCTCAACGTCGTAACAAACATGTGGCATTTAGCAGCGTCAGCGAAATCGTAGTAGTCCATCAACCGGTCAAATGCTTGGCTATGGTCGTAAGGATCTCCTGAACCATCGTAACTTTCCATGTGAGGCAACTTCTTAGAGGTGTCCGCCTTCTCCTTAAGAATGTCCGAGGAAAACGGGGATGCTTTCTTTCCCGGAGTATTCTTCACCTGCTGGACCTCGGCCAACTGCTTCTGGAGTGCCTTCAGTTCTTTTACGAGGTACTCTACTCCTTCCGGCTGTGACGACACTTCCTTCTCCGACGACTCTCTCTTTCTTTGAGTAGGTCGGTCGTTGATCATAATACCCCCAACCTTCGAAGGACTTTCGTGACGACAGTCTTCTGAGCGAAGTACCCGACTTTCGGGTGTACGGCCCCCAGATCTGCTTCGCCTCTGGGCCCGATGACTGTGGTGGGAGTGTGCGACAATGAGTGCCCTTTTCATGCTCTCTGGAGTTCGTTCTCTGGATCGGCCTTTCCTACCACGTCGGGTCTGCCCCGTAGGGACGTCACGACGGAGTGCTTCCTTCGATCTTCGAGGAGTAGGGCTCCTCGATCTTTCTCTCTCCCGATGTTGGCTTTGAAACTCACGTTCTGACTGAACCGGCTCCTTCCCGCTGCGATGCACACGCCTTTCAGACTGGACATAACTCGATGCTTCATCCCTCAACTCTTCCATCCGGGACATCTGCTCGGCTATATCCTGCCTCTGCTTCATGAGTGACTCCATGGCCCTATCTGCCTCTTCCGCCATCTTAGCCAATCGGGAGGTCTTCTCGTCGTGGTCTAGCTGTTTCCGGCCGCGACCGGACTCTTTATCCGTCGTGAAGATTAACTTTCTCTTAGCTTTGCCCACGGCTCTTGGACGAGAGTCTCCATGTGACCGCTTGGAGGCTGTGCTAGCACGAGCACTTAGTGTGGGCCCCAAACGATCTCTAACAGAAACTCGTGGCGGTGAGTCACCAACAGTCATCGGTTGTCCTTCAGGCGTGTCTGCTCTGCTCTTCCCCATCCTGAGAGCGTGGAACAAATAAATGTTTGTGATTGAAAGCTCTAGAACACTAGAACTGGCCCTCCTTCTAGCGCCAATGTTAACGCCAAGATCTTTGATGACGTCCCAATCACGTAAGACGCCCTAATCCTGCACAGAAAACACGATCAACACCAAAAGCTTGACGGCTGGACCGTCGGGGGATAGCTCCGGCGTGAGAGTCAATACAGGTGTTCAAGGTTTAACAATGGAGGGTGTAAAAAATCTCTAGTGTGTTTTTCTAGATAGAAAGTGTATGCGTACCTTTCGTTAGGAGACCCCCTTGCTCGGTTATACTCTCATACTCGATTTTTTGTGCCACCAACCACGATCTGACACAGCCCCCTGCTTCTCTCTGGTCTTAGCCGTGTGCATGCAGGTTGTCACCTTTTTTCTACTGTTTCTGCCGCCGGCCGGATAAAATCCCATCCACATTAATGATCTGCAGACTTTTGGTCAACTGCTCTCCTTTTTCATCATTACCAGTCAAAGTCTTAGATATTAAAAGATTTTATGGACCGGCCGCTTGATCCAGCCCAATGTTTAAGGAGAGACAATAAAGACAGGGTAAAGGTTAAGCCCAATGGCTAGAAGACTTAATAGTAAAGGTCCACTAGGCTAAGTAAATGGGGAGGCCCAATCCGTCCGGTCCAGTAGAGGAAATATCGGGACCAACAAGGACCATTGATGAAATCTCTTCCGCAGCAAATTTCTTCTCCTCGCCTTTGTAATCGACCACAATCATGGGCTTCCCACCTCTACTAGCAATGACCTTAAACGGCCACTGTTTCATGTCATTTTGTACCAACGAATCATTGAATTCCCTTCCAATCAATCGTTTCGCATACCCAAACAAAAATATAAAGTATCATATAAATTAATTTACAAACTAAATATTAATTCTGTAGCATATATTCAAAAGTAGAACATCTCAAAAAATATGTTACATAGATACACTGCAAGATAACAAATAAATATTCAATAGGAGTAACAGTTCTCATTTGGTAAAAAGCCATTATAAAATGTCCATCTCTACCAATTGATTACTTTTCAAAAAAAATTAAGTGTCTGCTGCCAAATCTTTTGTTCCGCAAAAAGAGTTATACTTTTTTTATTGATAACAGTATAAAAGGACAAGATAATTTTGTGCCTACAACTGTAACAGATTTTAAACTCGGAAATAATAGTGCAAAAAGGCAAATGCAAACAATGGTGAATGGGTATTGTACCCAAAAATAAGTAATAAATTTGCAAAACCAGAGACGTGGATGTGGATTACTCATTGACCATAGTAGTACAACATGGCAAAGAAATTGATAAATGAAGAAGTTGATGTTGATACACTCAGGAAAAAGTAAAAAAAAGAGAGAACATATATTATAAGTAACCTAGAGTTCTTGCTGATCTGTACCATAGTTTGAAAAGTCCTGTTTTCTTGCTTCATCATTTTTGTTCTAAGAGATTCTTTTATTTCTTTTCAGGCCTCGAAATATAAAATATACTAAAATGAGATGGCTAATATTAAAATGAGATGGCTTGTAATGGGTAAAAAGCATGCGATACAAGTTGGGTTGAGCTAAAATAACTGAAGCTCAGTAAAAAGCTTGCGAGTTTGATGTTTATACAAACAAGTTGAGTCGAGCTCGAATAAGCTAATAATGATCTAGTTTAAGTAAAATATTAGTTAGGGTTTATTCCGGGATGACTTATTTTAAAATAATTTATAAATTAAAATAAGGTATAAAGATTATTAAAATAAAAAAAAAAGAGTTTTTACACTCGGACAAACCTACTTATTTTAAGTCAAAAATTCAGAAGCAAAAAATTATTACTCCTCAAAACATATTTATAAGTCAATTTATATATTAAAAAATAAGTCACAAACAAATATTTAAATAATAAAAAATAACTTATAAGTTTTCGTCTGACAGATCTCTATACTAATATACTAACAAGTTAAGTGACCAAATAAGGATAAGTAATGGACAATATAATAGTAATTGTGCAGTTTATGCTTTTATACTTCAAAACATTGTGTCATTATTATATACTACTACTAATACAAAAAAAAACGTTTTTTTTTTAAATAGTCTTTTGGGGGAAAGATGTAGTACCGATTGTCATCTTTTCCCCGATTTCCTATCTCAAAAGTGAAATTAGTGTTGCGCGGAATAGTTATCAAAGACGGTGTTGATGGGGTTGATGGCGGCTTTAGAAAATAGAGATGAGAAATATTGAGAAATAGTGACTTAACTTTTTCATTTATTAGGAATGAATATATATATATATATATATATATATATATATATATATATATATATATATATATATACACACACACACACACAAGATTGAGTGTTGTCCAAGTACTTAAATAGAAAACTATCTTAGAATTATGGGATTACAATTAATTACAAAGATGTTACCATTAATTAGAAAACTTATGGGGTTACAACTAATTACAACGATATTACAATCTGTTGTATTTAATTCTCTAATATGCCCCCTCAAGATGGAGCTCCGGAGGAGACGCCAATCTTGACTCTTAATTCTTGGAAGTGACTTTGTGGAAGTGGTTTGATAAGAGCGTCGGCAAGTTGATCTGCTGAGGAGACATGACTAACACGAAGAGAACCTGATTGAACGTGATCCCGAATAAAGTGATAGTTAATTGCTACATGTTTCATGCGCGAATGAAAGACTGGATTAAAACAGAGATAGGTGGCCCCAACATTGTCACAATAAATAACATGTGATGTAGAGAGAGTGACACCAAGCTCTGTGAGAAGATAACAAATCCAATTGATTTCTGAAGCAGCAACTGATCGATACTCAGCTTCTGTGGATGACCTAGCAACAGTACGTTTTTTCTTGGATGACCAAGAAATAGGATGATGACCAAGATAGACAATATAGGCACTCGTAGAGGTATAGTCATCTTTGTTGCCAACTCAATCTGCATCTGAGAAGGCATAAAGAGATAGTGAATTTGCCTTAGGAAGAAATAATTCAGGAGTCAATGTGCCACACAAATATCGAAGCAGTCGTTTTCCAACATTCCAATGTTCAGACGTAGGGCGATGCATGAATTGGGAAAGCTTATTAACAGCATATGCTATGTCTGGGCGAGTGAGGCAAAGATACTATAGACTGCCAACAATTGTTCTATATTCAGTACAGTCAGTCAGAGTTGTACCTAAATGAAGTGTGAGATTTCCATCTGTAGCAAGTGGTGTAGCAACAGGTTTAGCATCAAACATGTTTGTTCTGGAAAGAAGATCGGTGATGTAGTGCCTTTAAGTAAGCAACAAACCAGATGGAGTGGTAAGAACCTCAATGCCGAGAAAATAAGACAAGGGGCCATGATCCTTGATTGAAAATCTTTGTGCCAGGAGGTCAATGTAGCACTAAATAATATTAGTGCTGGTACCTATAATAATAATGTCATCCACATAAACAAGTAGATATATGGTAATGTCACCGGAGTGTAGAATGAATAGAGAAGTATCTGCATGAGAGTTTGTGAACCCAGACTCAATAAAGAACTGGCGCAGTTCAAGGTACCAAGCTCGTGGAGTCTGCTTGAGGCCATATATAGCCTTATTTAATTTGCATACATGTGTTGGATTGTCTCTATCAACAAATCCCGGAGGCTGGGCCATGTAGACATCTTTGAAAAGATGGCTTTAAAGAAAGGCATTATTAACATCCAACTATCGCAACTGCCAACATCTACTGATTACCAGGCTTAGAACAAGGCGTATTGTTGTCGGCTTGACAACCGGACTAAATGTGTCGTGATAATCCACTCCAGGTCGTTGATGAAAATCTTTGGCAACTAATCTGTCTTTGTATCTATCAATAGAACTATCAGGAAGCCGTTTAATACAAAAGACCCACTTACATCCAACAAGATTCTGTAGAGAAGTAGATGGAACAAGCTCCCAGGTTCAATTCCGAACAAAAGCATCAAATTCATCATGTATAGCTTGTCTCCATTCGGGATCTTTTAGGGCTTGGGTAGCAATATGAGGTGCAATGTCTGATGATGGAAAAAGGACAATAATGAGATTCATCTTGGTTAGGGGTTTGTGGATGATACTTTTCACTCTAGTGGTTATGGGATGGGTATTTTGATGGGTGTGTTGAGTTGTGGTTGAATCAGAAGAGTTCTCAGAATTGTGTGGTTCTGGTGGTAAATGGACAACTGGTGGGGAGGGGAGGTCGACCGGTTGGGCATATTTTGTGACGGATGTGGACACGAGGAATCCCTTTGAGGTGGTGTATTGAATGAGCCATTTGAAATGGGTAGAATTTGGACTGGGGGAAGCCATTTGGAAATGAGCTCTGGGGTAGGACGAGCTAGATGGGATTGGTGATTGGTAAAAGGGAAAGAGTTTTCAAAGAATTTGACATAACGAGAAATATACATTTTAGAAGTGGACAGATCAAGACAGATATAGGCACTTTGTGTTGAAGAGTAACCAAGAAAAACACAAGGAGTGGAACGGGAGACAAGTTTATATTGAGAATAAGGACGAAGCCACGGATAACATAAACAACCGAACATCCGAAGTTTGCTATATTTAGGCTGAGACACAAAGAGTTTTTCAAAAGGAGAGGAAAGATGTAATGTGGGTGTGGGTATACGGTTGATGAGATATACAGCAGTGGCAAAGGCGTAAGTTTAATAAGTTAGGGACATCGAGGCATGAGTGAGAAGAGATAGACGGTTTTAACAATATGGCGATGACGTCATTTAGAAAGACCATTGTGCTCTGGTGTATAGGGTGGTGTAGTAAGATGGGATATACCATTGGTGGAGAGAAACTTATCAAAGGCCTGATATTCGCCACCATTATCTGAATAGAGGGTAACAATACAGTGTTAAAATTGGTTTTCGACTAATGCCTTGAAGCACATGAAGACATCATACACATGGGATTTTCGTTTAAGTGGATAATACCAAATATACCGTGTATAATGATCAACAAAAATAACATAGTACTGAAAACCATCAACTGAATAAACAGGAGAGGTCTATACATCATAAAAGAGAAGTTCAAGCGGATGGGATGAGGTTTAGGTAGAAGAAGAAAATGAAATTTTATGACTTTTATTACATGAACAGGCATTACAATGTGTAGAAGAAAATAACGGACTAGACAATGGTAAAGAAAACTTGTAAACAATATTTTTCATAATAGTAAATGATGGATGACCTAGTCTAGAGTGCCACTCGAACGAAGTAGCCTTGACACTAGAAAAAGCAAGCAACGGTGAAAAGATAACTGAAGGGGATGTAGTCGGCCACTCATATACGACATCCTTCGGTTCACCCATCAAAAGGATTGTTCCCGTGTTTAGATCCTTCACCTGAAAGGCAGAGGGTCAAAATTCAACAGAAACATGGTTATTAGTGCAAAATTGATAAATTGAAATTAAGTTCTTTTTCATGGAAGGGACACAGAAGACGTTTTGTAAAGTAAAGGTGCGAGAGGAAGTAGGTATAGTGGTAGAACCGGTATGAGTGATGTGAAGGGCAGATCCATTGCCGATCATGACATCATCAGAACCTTGATACGGGATATGAAGAGAGAGATTGCTCAAGTCAGACGTAACGTGGTGAGATGCTCCACTATCCAGCAGCCAAGTAGGAGTAGTGTTGTTGTCGAGGACGGCATGATTGGCTCGTGGTTGCCAGGGTGTGCGGGGACGATATCCCTGAGAGCCATGAGAACGAGGTGCCAGGGATTTTTGATTAGTGACAAGTTGAAACATCGGGCATCGTTTGGCAGTGTGTCCTTGAATGTCGCATGCTTAACAACGACCCAAATAAGGTTTGGGATGGCGTTGATCATAAGGAGAGAGCGCAATGGTAGGGCCTGGTTATTTTTAATTGATGACTGGTGGACGCCAATTTGGACGATTCCAGAAGGCTGTGGGATTTGCTGTTGCTGGTAGATAAGATGGATGAGTAGTCTGAAGAGATGCTTCTTTGTTGAGAAGTTTCTCATGGAGCTCAACAAAAGAAATTGACGTGTCACGAGCATTAATTGCATCAATGACAAATTTGTACTCATCACTAAGTCCTTCAAGAATTCGATCAATAAGATCCTCATCATCAACTAGCTTCCCCAGAAGAGCAAGTTCATCGGCACGAGTCTTTATCGCCTGCATATGTTCACTAATTGATTTTGAGCCCTTGGTGCACCTCTTTAATTGTTCCTTCAATTGTTTTATATGACCACTGTCGACGTCGGGATTTTTTAATTGTCCATTTCCGTTACTTGTCCTTTGGTGTTCTCATTTTAGGTGAGATTTGTTTGAAAAAATAAGTGAAAAAGGTCCGACATGTATAATGTCGACGATGGACTGTTAAGAGTCGCCAGTTGGTTTTTTAAATAGTTGTACCAACACAATCGAGAAAAGGTTTGCACATTGACCCAGTGATGTGACACTGCTAAACGGGTCGGTGAAACCGAGATTCATTAGGGTCCGGGGACTTGGTTATGCGGAGGGAAGGTGTTAAGCACCCCCCAACATCTGTGTTACCAAGGTGACCGCCTCTTTTCAAGAAACTACTATCTGAATATTTATGTGTGTGGGTCAGTGTGCTGTTATTTGGAAGTAGTGCGAGGCCTCGTTCGCACCTATATATACAGGGTTTGAATTTTATGTAAAAATTCAATTTTAAGCAAGATATGGCAGTGATGTTTTATAAAAGAGGTTTTTCAAACCCTGATGCTCAATAGTAATTGAGACCTTTTACATTCCCATTTTATTCCGTATTCGGCTGGATTGATTTTATTTGACAGATGCGAGGCATCCGTATGAAAATAATGTACAAAAAGGTATTGAATTCCTCGTGGGTATGTAAACCATCTGAGGAAATCCAGACACCGCAGAATAATTTACAAACTGCTTACAACTGAAAATGTCCATCACGGGAACCGAATCTAGATCCAATGGGATGAATCTGTGATCACATAATTCCTAGGCGCACAGAATACTGCATTTTATATGAAAACAGTAAGCAGGTATATATATAAAAGCTGTAAATATATATATACAGACATGATCACCAACCACTAAGTACCTCCATGGGGGATCAGAAATGTAAATAAAGCTGTAAAAGCTATCAACCGCCACGGAGGAAACTCCAGGCGGGACGAAATGTACAGAAAGCTGTAAAAATGGTCAACCACCACGAAGTAAACTCTAGGTGGGACGAAATATAAAGATATATATATATATATATATATATATATATATATATATATAAGCATATAAACGCACCGGATGTAAAATCCAGGCTCATCGAACAGAGTTCGACCACAGTTAATATATATAAGTGTGTGTATATATATATATATATATATATATATATATATATATATATATATATATATATATATTAAAGCAGGTAAACACTCCGGATGTAAAATTCAGGCTCATCGGACAAAGTCCAACAACAATTAATATATATAAGTATATATATATTAAAGCAGTAAACGCACCGGATGTGAAATCCAGGCTCACCAAACAAAGTTCGATATCAGTTCGTATATATAATTATATATATAAGAAAGTCATTAAACGCACCAGACATAAGTCTAGGCTGATCGAGCAGAGTTCGACACGCAGTTTATATATATAAGTGCATATATATATAAGCAATTAAACGCTCCAGACCGAAGTCTAGACTCAATCGAGGCATAACTCGATAATGTTAGTCCATATATATAAATATATATATATATATATATATATATATATATATATATATATATATATATATATGTATATACAAACTAAAAATAAACTACGGACCGAAGTCCGGGAAAAATGTGCAACACGACTCTCAACGTGTAGAAGGGTGTGTGCAAAGATGAAGAGAAAAACTTTAAAGTGTGAAAGAAGGCTTACAGTGGGCTGCCAAAGAAGACTTCAATATCTTTAAAGTGGGTAAACACTAGCTTTTATAGGTACAAAATAAGCTATATGTGAGCTCACAAGTGTTTAAAATGAGAAAACACTCAGTCTGGGGTGAGTACAGAGCAAATTGGGCAGGGCTTCCTTGCCATTTTTTCTTACAAAATAGCCACCCCAAGCCCTCTATTTATAGAGGGTGGAGCTGCAGGTGTACCTACGGTTGAGTCGCAGGTGTACCAGAGGCAACCCGGGTCGGCCCAGGTTTTTTGGCTCGGGTCATCTCGAAGTTCGTGCACTCAGGCACTGTAATGTCCACTCGAACTTTCAGAAGTGCAATTCGGGCATCCGTTTGAGGTATACAAGACCTATTTCGGACCGCCGTTGTCGAGAGTTGTACGATGGCATGGGATTAAAGTTTGTGCGAAGTCATTGAAGATGGGACGGTGCCCTCCGATCTTTAAGCTTCAACTTTCATCCGTTACCCCGCACAATAGTCACTCGGGATTGATTAGTCTTGTGGGATATTGTTGCGTAGATATGTTGAGGCGACGTGGCGTGACATCGTGTTGGTCAGATGACGATGTTGCCCCTCACCAGTGTTATCGCCGGATTAGGCTGATAAAGCAGACGTTGCTCAGCTTCGCTGAGATTGGACTGCTGCAATTTATTGAAGGTCCTCATTGTCATCTTTGAGGTGTGTCTGTCTTCCCAATGTTATCGTCGGGCTGGTACAGTGGATCTCGTTGTGAGCGTCGAGATTAAAGCTGGTTGCATTTGTAACATGCATTTTCAGGGTTATCGCCGAAATTGCCTTCCTTGGGGTTATCACCAAGGTTGGTAGCTATTCTCATGGTTGGGACTGAGACTGGATACCTCGGGGTTATCTCCGAGATTAATCGGTCTTCTCCGGTGTGTGTTCCGGTATTGTATCTACATGCCTCGGGGTTATTTCTGAGATTATTACTCCCAGATTGCGATCCGGGGTTGATGCTGAACTTCCGGTAGTATCCGGTATGGATATGGATCGTCTTTCAGGGTTCCCTCTTAAAAGACGAATCTGTTCTCCTGCAATGTTAGTGACAGTAGTACAGAAAATTTCGAGTGTCTACAACCACGAGATGGTTTGGCGTAGGTATTAGCTAAGGTTTGCCATGCTTCAAGGGAAGTGGTGGTGGGGGCAATAAGCGGTTGTAAGGAAATAGAGATAGCACCAAGGAGAGCGCTAAAGATGAGACGATCCTGACACTTTCAGGTTGTGTATGCCGGATTTGGGGATGCAACGCCATTAACAGTGATGGTGGGTGGTGATGGAAAAGGAGTTCCATCAATGAAGTGATGAAGATCATAACCTTCAAGAAGAGATTGGATTTGAAGACTCCATGTGAGATAATTGGTGGATAACAATTTGGTGGTATTAGAGAGATTAATTGTAAGGAGGGGATGTTGAGGTTCCTCGGAGTTTTGGATATAATCGTTGGTGAAAGAAGAGTTCGTATCAGAAGCCATTGAGGAGATGGGAAGAGTAGTGGTAGGTTGTTATGGAAAAAAAATTACGCCCAGGAAGATTACGCTCTTGATACCATATAGAAAATAGATAGAGAAATTGTGACAACCCCAAAATAGGTCCATTCCATCCAACCCATTCTGAGTCGTCAAATACATGGTACAGAAAACAACTACAACTTTATTACAACAATTGTCGTGCAAAATACAACAACACATATGCTGTGAGTTTGGATACAAATATATACCAAATGTGACTCATGTTCCAACCGTGGACATCACCTCACAATAACACCTTACATAAAGGTACATGGGAGGCCACGCGTCTAGGTTATGATAGATATCATATGGCCACAGAATTATCCTTGGTTGACCCAATAGACCCCAAAGAAAAACGAGAAGATTACTATCATTTTCTTCCCAATGGTGAGTCTTCTCTTGACTTATCATTATCTCCACTGTATCTAACTGAGAATTATACTTTAAACAAACACCAAGATTATATAGGTAGTGCTCGTATATATACTCAGCAAGTGGATGAGCACAACCCTGTCTTATGATGACACGAGGTTGTATGTCATTAGACATCTTGTATGATAGTGACAAAACACTCTTCCAACGTTGGGTTCGCCTCACCCTATTTTCTTCACCAAATATAACTACTAAATGATGACCACCGTTCTATTCCCTTGTTACCCCCGCTCGACCCAGCTACACTCTTATTACCTGAAAGGAATTGTGAACAGAAGGGTGAGCACAACTAGCCCAGTAAAGAATATCATGACTAAAGATAAATAAATTATCAATAGTCTTCATCAATAATAAATCAGAGATTTAGAACATATGGTAGATGATAAAAAATTTCAACCATAGTTGCAGCGGAACGAGCAATCCATTAGAAGAGTCAAATAGACTATAAAGTCTATTATTTTCTCCATGTTAAAAATCCACCAACAATGTTTTATCCCTGTAACATCAATCAACAATTCTGGTCCACAATCATATGAATAACTCATAATCATAACTGTAGTTCTAAATTCCTCTTCTCATCTAGGACGAAGATAATTTTCATCACCTGAAACATCAAACATCATGGTTATACCAAATCACAGTTCCTGTTCATAATCATACTAATAACTTCATCTTTGCACTACGGGCCAAAGATATTCATCAACAAGTCATCTTTGCACTACAGGCCAAAGATATTCATCAACAGTTCATCTTTGCATTACTGGCCAAAGATATTCATCAACAATTCATCTTTGCACTACAGGCCAAAGATATTCCTCAACAATTAATATTTGCACTACAGGCCAAATATATTCATATCTCAAAGAAATATATAATCATTTCAGAATTTATATACACCATAATTATAACCATGTTAATCAATTCATCTTTACACTTAAGCTAAAGATATTCAATTATAAATTCAATGGTCATGATCATACCAGTCACAATTCAACTTTGCACTACAGGCCAAAGAGAACCCTAGTCATGATCATACCAATAATCTACCCATCTTTACACTCCAGTGAAAGAGAAATTCAACATCAGGGTTATAAAAATGTTATATATGATAATAAAATCAATATAATCAACATATAGATTTAATCTCAAGAGTAATATTCATAAATCAACTATAATTTGGTTAGTAAAAGAAACCAATTTTGTCGTGAATAGTAACTCGTGAATAGTAACTCATGAATAGTAACTCGTGAATAGTAACACCGACTCAAAAATGTAAAAATTCTACAATAAAATTCATACCAATACTTCGGTATAATGATATTGAAAGAATAACATTTCTTAAGCTTATAAACAATTTATTTAAATTGTTTACACTTTACTAATTAATGCATTTAATCATCATAAAATGTCAACTCTTAAGATTTCATCATCAATAACCAAAATCCTCATAAAAAATCTGCATATACCTCATATAGGATTCTCAAGCCATAAAATCCTATTTTCCAATTTTCTTTCTTCACAAAACATATTTAATTCATTTACTCATAACTAGACCATTTTCATGAAAAATACCAAATCAGTTCCAAAAATATTTCTTTTCTGGGATTTAGCATAATATAGTCCCATAGTGAACATATATTTTTCTCAGAATTTTTAAAAGTCATTTACTATTTTTCATATGGCCAAAATAGCCGAATATTTAGACATTTATCAAAAATTGTACTTTTATCTAAAAATTCTGAAATTTACAGAGTATACTTCTATCATATACATGTACTCCCAATAAAAATTTCATCAATTTTGGAGTTAACCACAAGGAATTATAAGCGGTTACTTTTAAAATAGTCTTTTCTCATAAAATTCATAACTCTCAATCTATACATCCAAAAATCACCATTTTTGGACACAATCAATAAAACTCATCAAAATATCATTTCAAATTTTTCCAGAATTTTTGAAGTTCAGAAAAATTACGAAACTGAAAATCATAACAACCCTTAAAATCCCTTACTATCTCTTACCTCAAAAGAGCAGTACTTCTGATCGGTATAAGGCTGAAGGAAACTTGCACTGATGAATAGAAACTCACAGAGTATCTAAATACTCACAAAATACACTCAATAATCTAGAGAGAGAAAGAGAGAAAACTTATGTTTCTGGTGTGATTTTCAATTCTAACTTAGCCCTCTATTTATAGGAAAATTTTGGTAGGTTTGACCTGCAACCTGATGGCTTTACCTGCTACTATTCCCACCCACCACATTTGAAATATAATTCAGCACATTTCTTCACCAACCACAAGTGGGGCCCACCAATTCTAGAATTTTCCACCAAAATGATTAACTCCGAAAATTCAACAATTTCTGAACCAGTCATCTCGTAAAATTCATAACAAATCATACGTTCATTTTTAACGGTTCAAAATTTGTGGGCATATACTCAACTTATATATGTATAACATATCCAAAAATTACCACGATCCAACGGTCGGATTAAAAATTATAACCCCCGCAAAATATCTCAAAAACCCTGATTTTTAATACCTCCATTCCGACAAAAATACTGATAAAAACCTCAACATTAACTCCTTCATTTTTAACCACAAAAATATATCCCTCATTTATATCCACATAAAATAAATATTTCCTTATCATATGAATCAATAATTAATTATTCACAAATAATATTACAGAATCACATTTATGACAACCAGGCCGTTCCCAGGAAAGAGGGGGCTTTCCAATAAGGATTTCTCCTTACTGGCGCGCAATTAGATGACCAAACCTCTCCTTAGACAGAACTTTCTAGACATTGCCAATAATGCTATCTAATAATATTATTCAAATAATATGAATTATTGATCTGATAATGGGAAATACTGTGCAGCAACAATTATTGAACAACAATAATATAAAATTTCAACGTAGCAATTATTGAATCAATAAAATAAAATATTGAACAGTAATTACTGTAACAATTATTGAGTAGTGCCTTCTTACGTAAGAATCAATAATTTTAAAAATACTGTGCAATACCGTGTGCTACTGTGCAATAACGCGTATTACTGTATTTTAACCACCGGGTATTCCAACAGTGTTAACGGTAACAACTACGCCGTTATTTGTAAAAACTCAAATTTGTCGTTTTCTTCATCCGACAGTTATTCTGTTATGGGGCCCACAAATGGCTGCGCCGTCGTACGAATATTCCCCGACAGAAAGAATATTCCACGACCAAACGAATATTCCCCGACAAAATGAATATTTTATAACCACTTGCGTATTTTGAAAAAAATTCATATATCACCCTTTTATCAATTTAACCATTTACTGAATAGAAAAATTGAATACTTTTATTTCATAAAATTCGGGGTCTTACAATCTCCCCTCCTTATGAAATTTCGTCCCCGAAATTTACGTACCTGGTATTTCAAAGAGTTGAGAATACCTTCCTTTCATTTCAAATTCCATCTTCTCTGTCATCATAATTTCTTCATTGCTCATCTCCTGTATTTCAAATATCATTCTAGAATACAGCTTCAAAACAAGGGTTAATTTAACAAATTAACATATCACATAATATCCCGATATTATGACTGACCAACAAATAAGCTTAGGTAGGACACACTAGCGAAGGATTTACTCATCTCTCCCCTCCTAGTTATATTCCCCGATCTCCGCCAGAGATCATATCCCTAAGCTCTGATACCACCTGTGACAACCCCAAAATAGGTCCATTCCATCCAACCCATTCTGAGTCGTCAAATACATGGTACAGAAAACAACTACAACTTTATTACAACAATTGTCGTGCAAAATACAACAACACATATGCTGTGAGTTTGGATACAAATATATACCAAATGTGACTCATGTTCCAACCGTGGACATCACCTCACAATAACACCTTACATAAAGGTACATGGGAGGCCACGCGTCTAGGTTATGATAGATATCATATGGCCACAGAATTATCCTTGGTTGACCCAATAGACCCCAAAGAAAAACGAGAAGATTACTATCATATTCTTCCCAATGGTGAGTCTTCTCTTGACTTATCATTATCTCCACTGTCTCTAATTGAGAATTATACTTCAAACAAACACCAAGATTATATAGGTAGTGCTCGTATATATACTCAGCAAGTGGATGAGCACAACCCTGTCTTATGATGACACGAGGTTGTATGTCATTAGACATCTTGTATGATAGTGACAAAACACCCTTCCAACGTTGGGTTCGCCTCACCCTATTTTCTTCACCAAATATAACTACTAAATGATGACCACCGTTCTATTCCCTTGTTACCCCCGCTCGACCCAGCTACACTCTTATTACCTGAAAGGAATTGTGAACAGAAGGGTGAGCACAACTAGCCCAGTAAAGAATATCATGACTAAAGATAAATAAATTATCAATAGTCTTCATCAATAATAAATCAGAGATTTAGAACATATGGTAGATGATAAAAATTTCAACCATAGTTGCAGCGGAACGAGCAATCCATTAGAAGAGTCAAATAGACTATAAAGTCTATTATTTTCTCCATGTTAAAAATCCACCAACAATGTTTTATCCCTGTAACATCAATCAACAATTCTGGTCCACAATCATATGAATAACTCATAATCATAACTGTAGTTCTAAATTCCTCTTCTCATCTAGGACGAAGATAATTTTCATCACCTGAAACATCAAACATCATGGTTATACCAAATCACAGTTCCTGTTCATAATCATACTAATAACTTCATCTTTACACTACGGGCCAAAGATATTCATCAACAAGTCATCTTTGCACTACAGGCCAAAGATATTCATCAACAGTTCATCTTTGCATTACTGGCCAAAGATATTCATCTACAATTCATCTTTGCACTACAGGCCAAAGATATTCCTCAACAATTAATATTTGCACTACAGGCCAAATATATTCATATCTCAAAGAAATATATAATCATTTCAGAATTTATATACACCATAATTATAACCATGTTAATCAATTCATCTTTACACTTAAGCTAAAGATATTCAATTATAAATTCAATGGTCATGATCATACCAGTCACAATTCAACTTTGCACTACAGGCCAAAGAGAACCCTAGTCATGATCATACCAATAATCTACCCATCTTTACACTCCAGTGAAAGAGAAATTCAACATCAGGGTTATAAAAATGTTATATATGATAATAAAATCAATATAATCAACATATAGATTTAATCTCAAGAGTAATATTCATAAATCAACTATAATTTGGTTAGTAAAAGAAACCAATTTTGTCGTGAATAGTAACTCGTGAATAGTAACTCATGAATAGTAACTCGTGAATAGTAACACCGACTCAAAAATGTAAAAATTCTACAATAAAATTCATACCAATACTTCGGTATAATGATATTGAAAGAATAACATTTCTTAAGCTTATAAACAATTTATTTAAATTGTTTACACTTTACTAATTAATGCATTTAATCATCATAAAATGTCAACTCTTAAGATTTCATCATCAATAACCAAAACCCTCATCAAAAATCTGCATATACCTCATATAGGATTCTCAAGTCATAAAATCCTATTTTCCAATTTTCTTACTTCACAAAACATATTTAATTCATTAACTCATAACTAGACCATTTTCATGAAAAATACCAAATCAGTTCCAAAAATATTTCTTTTCTGGGATTTAGCATAATATAGTCCCATAGTGAACATATATTTTTCTCAGAATTTTTAAAAGTCATTTACTATTTTTCATATGGCCAAAATAGCCGAATATTTAGACATTTATCAAAAATTGTACTTTTATCTAAAAATTCTGAAATTTACAGAGTATACTTCTATCATATACATGTACTCCCAATAAAAATTTCATCAATTTTGGAGTTAACCACAAGGAATTATAAGCGGTTACTTTTAAAATAGTCTTTTCTCATAAAATTCATAACTCTCAATCTATACATCCAAAAATCACCATTTTTGGACACAATCAATAAAACTCATCAAAATATATTTCAAATTTTTTCCAGAATTTTTGAAGTTCAGAAAAATTACGAAACTGAAAATCATAACAACCCTTAAAATCCCTTACTATCTCTTACCTCAAAAGAGCAGTACTTCTGATCGGTATAAGGCTGAAGGAAACTTGTACTGATGAATAGAAACTCACAGAGTATCTAAATACTCACAAAATACACTCAATAATCTAGAGAGAGAAAGAGAGAAAACTTATGTTTCTGGTGTGATTTTCAATTCTAACTTAGCCCTCTATTTATAGGAAAATTTTGGTAGGTTTGACCTGCAACCTGATGGCTTTACCTGCTACTATTCCCACCCACCATATTTGAAATATAATTCAGCACATTTCTTCACCAACCACAAGTGGGACCCACCAATTCTAGAATTTTTCACCAAAATGATTAACTCCGAAAATTTAACAATTTCTGAACCAGTCATCTCGTAAAATTCATAACAAATTATATGTTCATTTTTAACGGTTCAAAATTTGTGGGCATATACTCAACTTATATATGTATAACATATCCAAAAATTACCACGATCCAACGGTCGGATTAAAAATTATAACCCCCGCAAAATATCTCAAAAACCCTGATTTTTAATACCTCCATTCCGACAAAAATACTGATAAAAACCTCAACATTAACTCCTTCATTTTTAACCACAAAAATATATCCCTCATTTATATCCACATAAAATAAATATTTCCTTATCATATGAATCAATAATTAATTATTCACAAATAATATTACATAATCACATTTATGACAACCAGGCCGTTCCCAGGAAAGAGGGGGCTTTCCAATAAGGATTTCTCCTTACTGGCGCGCAATTAGATGACCAAACCTCTCCTTAGACAGAACTTTCTAGACATTGCCAATAATGCTATCTAATAATATTATTCAAATAATATGAATTATTGATCTGATAATGGGAAATACTGTGCAGCAACAATTATTGAACAACAATAATACAAAATTTCAACGTAGCAATTATTGAATCAATAAAATAAAATATTGAACAGTAATTACTGTAACAATTATTGAGTAGTGCCTTCTTACGTAAGAATCAATAATTTCAAAAATACTATGCAATACCGTGTGCTACTGTTCAATAACGCGTATTACTGTATTTTAACCACCGGGTATTCCAACAGTGTTAACGGTAACAACTACGCCGTTATTTGTAAAAACTCAAATTTGTCGTTTTCTTCATCCGACAGTTATTCTGTTACGGGGCCCACAAATGGCTGCGCCGTCGTACGAATATTCCCCGACAGAAAGAATATTCCACGACCAAACGATTATTCCCCGACAAAATAAATATTTTATAACCTCTTGCGTATTTTTGAAAAAAATTCATATATCACCCTTTTATCAATTTAACCATTTACTGAATAGAAAAATTGAATACTTTTATTTCATAAAATTCGGGGTCTTACAGAAATATTGAGAAACAATGGCTTAGCTTTTTCCATTGATTAAGAATGAATATATATATATATATATATATATATATATATATATATATATATATAAGATTGAGTGTTGCCCAAGTACCTAAATAGAAAACTATCCTAGAATTATGGGATTACAATTAATTACAAGGATATTACAACTAATTGCAAGAATTATGGGATTACAACTAATTACAAGGATATTACAATCTGTTGTATTTAATTCTCTAATAGTGGCTTGGTTGTATGCGGCATCGCCAATGAGTCGACGACCTGTAACAGTGAAAGTGACGTAAGACGGCGTCGTCCTGTTACCCTGGTCATTGGCTATGATTTCAACGCCACCATGTTGTCTAACTCGAATACATGAATATGTTGTCCCAAGATCGATTCCGATTGCAAGTCCTACTTCTCCGACCATTATTAATCAGAGGAAAATGAGAATTGAGAAGTTTTATTTAAGACAGGAAAATGAAAGAATTTTTTTAAATTGACTGAAGAATGTTTGGGTTTTCTAGTGAATTGGGTTCTTTATCGGCTCCATTTTTGAAACTGAAAGAGAATTTGGATAATTCTCACTTCCATTTCCCAACAATGCTGGACTCTTGAGTTTCCTATATCAGTTTCTTCCGTACCGATATGTGTTGCAGCTGGTTCGAGACAACAAAAGTTTAATTTTTTTAAAAAAAAAATTTAGGCATTTTTTTCCAAAATTTTATTATAAAAATGAGAAGATTTAAAAAGAAAGCAAAGTCTTTATATTTCTTTTTGCTCTCGTTTTCTTTTCTTCTTCTTTTTCGTTTTTCTGTTTTATTAATTAATAAAATCTAATTCATTTTAACAAATTATGTTATTTTTGGTAGTTAATATAAATAGGGCATAAAATTTGTGCACGGGGTGATTGCTTTTATTTGGAAAATTTTAACATTGACAATTAATTTTGGTATATTTGTCTAGAATAAAGCAATGGCTTAAAAGCATAATAACATTATTATTGTAACCCTCTTCTCTTCCTTTATTCAATTTCGAGATATTTAGTACTCCATCTGTCATTTAATATAAGTAGTTTTAGAGTTGTCCATAAGTATTAAAAAAATAATTATATAACATTAAATATAATATCAATTGTCTATATTGTCCTTGTATTAGAAAGAGAGAATATTATTTATTAGAAAAAAAATAGTGAGAGAACCAAAGTTATATTTAATACTCAGGGTAATACTGAAAACTAAGCAATTAATATTTATTTGAAATTCTCAAATGACAAATATTATTAGACAAAAACACTTCTCTAAAATGACTTATATAAAGGGACGGAGAATTACATTTGTAATTTAGTATTGTAATCCTCTTCCCTTCTTCGGGTCCGATAAAAGTATACAGAACTCCTTAGAGTACACATTAAGTATGTCATATTAGGGAAATTTTGGTTTGCCCCAGAGGTAATTTACGAAAAGGAAAAACTAAGAAAAATCTCACAGTTGCTGGCACGTTTAATTTATTACACCATTAAACTTTTAAAAATTCAAATTAATCTATTGAACTAATTAAAATTTTAAAATTTCACCATTCCGTTAATAAGATTTAACGTCCGTCAAATTGGCTCAAATTCTTTCAGACAAAACTAAGAAAAACCCCACTATAGTTGACACATTTTACTTATTATACCATTAAACTTTTAAAAATTGAAATTATCCAATTGAACTAATTAATATTTTGAAATTACCCCATTCCGTTAATAAGATTGGACGTCCGTCAAATTGACTCAAATTTTTTCAGACGTGGGTAATGAAAATAGAAAAGAAAATGACATGTCATTCCTACATTGATTAGGCAGTAAAATCAACTCATCTCCCAAGCACGTCTCCAAAGCCTAAATAAAATAGGAAAAAGGTCCAAAAATGCCCCTTACGTTTTTCTCAATGTCCAACGTGCACCCTATACTCTTTTTTTTTAAAAGCACCATTGACGTTACATTTTTTGGGTCGACTGTTCCCCTGCCGTTAAAAAAATCCAACTAGACAAACGGGTGTGCTAGACGATTGACACTTGGCAAAAATAAATTTTAATAATTACTTTTTATTCTTTGCTCATTCTTCTCTCTCTTTTCTCTCCCTCCCATCTCCGATCCTCTATATTCTCCCTCTTTGAAATGGTGGAGCTAGATATAGACTTCTAGATCTGTTTATGGTTAGAAAACACAAATAGATGTGATCTTCAAGCTCTTCTAATTACTGCTCCAACAAGCATGTCTCTTCCATCCGAAACTCCCTCACAACATCCCTTAACACCTCAACCTTTTCATTCCAATGGGTGGCCTTTGTTTTGCGAAACTCAAGAAGGCTAATACTTAATAAAGGGTTCTTCTTCAATACGAAGGAAGTAAAGTGTTTAAACATGACAGTGCATTGATCATCCGTACAAAAATAAAAAATTTGCTCTGTAATTGAAGAGAAGAAATTTACCAAAAGAAGGAAAAAACCCTAACAGTGGCAATTACTCCACTCACAAGCACAATCAAAATGAATCAAATGAGTTCAAGATCTACAAATTCAAACCCTCTCACTCCTATCTTCCTCATCAATTTCGCCTGAAATTCCTCCGACCGCTCCGGATCCGTGGATTATAAGGAGAGGGGGTTTAGGGAGGATGGTGTTAGGGTCGGGTTTGGGGCCCCAGAAGTGGATGGTGGTTTAGGATGGGAAGAGAGGCCGGCAGAGGAGAGAGAATAGCTGAGGAATTTACCATATATGGAGACGGAACTTAAGCAAGAGACCACCATTTTTTTGGTTCTTTGAATGTCATACGCCATTGAAAATGGAGGAAGGAGATGGGACAGATAGGAAAAAGGAAGAAGAAAGAAAAAGGATTAATTTTTAAAAAATTAATCAAAATACAACTTATTTTATTTAATTACAACTTATTTTATTTAATTAGCTATTTTGATTAATTAACAAAATAATTTGGATTTTAGTAAAAAAAATATTTTGATTAAATGATATAATATTGTTTTATTTGGAATATATTTTATATTTAAGCCTTAATTAATTTATGTATTAATTAACTTCAGCAAATCTTCCATGTGTCAGCCACATCATAGAGGTTGTAATCCCGTTTGTCTAGCTAGATTTTTTTTTAATGGCAGGGGCACAGTTGACCTAAAAATTATAACATTAAGGGCTCTTTTGGACAAAAAAAAAAGTATAGATGGCACATTGGACATTGGGGTAAATGTCAGGTACATTTTTGCACCTTTGCCCAAATAAAATACATAGAGAGAAAAAACCTACTAAGTGTAGAAAAAGGCAATGGCACAAGGTGAGGCAACGGTGGAGGCTCCATGTGGCGATGGTGGCGGCGACAACAGTGGAAAATCATTGTGGTGGTGGCGACGTCGGTGGCTCCTTATGGTTGCGGTAGCTCCTTTGATGTTAAAACTTTTAATGATGGTGGTAGGTGCGCTGCTAGCTGGTTCACTTCTCCTTTTATTTATATAGGCTATGTGGGTTGATATTGCAGCAGGGATGGTGCTAGTAATTAGGCAAATAAAGGTAGATTTGGGGTGTTGGAGGATAATAATAGGGCTATGTTTTGGTAAATAGAATTGGGGTTTCGATAGAGGCGACTAAGGTTGTAGAAGTTGTGATTATAAAAGGTAGGTAGAGGAGGATCGAGAAGAGAACATTTGTAAAATGGAGAAGAAAGCATATCTATTATAGTAGTTAGGGTTCTAAACCCCTCCTCTAATTTATCTATAAAAATGGTGGTGTATATACGTTCAAATTGTATAAAATCTATCAAATTAATGATGTAATTTGAACAAATCGAATATCAAGAAAAATAATCAAATTTGAGTATATTTAATTTTGCCAAATAACATCATTAATTTCATCAATTTGATAAATTTGAAGCAGAAATCTATGGGGTAATTCTTGTTGGTTTATAAATTTGAAGCACAAATCTAGCCACGTCTGAAAAAATCTGAGTCAATTTGACGCCCATCCAATCTTATTAACGGAATGGTGTAATTTCAAAATTTTAATTAGTTCAATTGGGTAATTTCAATTTTTAAAAGTTTAGTGGTGTAATAAGTCAAATGTGCCAACTATAATGGGGGTTTCCTTAGTTTTGTTTGAAAAAATCTTAGCCAATTTGACGGACGTCAAATCTTATTAACGGAATGGTAAAATTTAAAAATTTTAATTAGTTCAATGAGGTAATTGAATTTTTAAAAGTTTAACAGTGTAATAAGTAAAATGTGTCAACTACAGTGGGCTTTTTCTTAGTTTTGCCTTTAAGAAAAATAAAAAACAATATGTATTTATAAAATTAAAATTAAGTATGTGATATTAAAACCCCATGATATTGATGTAAAGGATCGTTCATACAATGATTTTTCTTCAATATATAAATCATCACCACTAAAAGTAAAAGGCCCTTCTGTGATCGCCTATCCACGACCGCCTATCCGCGATCGCGTACGGTCGCCAATAACCATCGGCAACTGAACGCAATCACTAATATAGGTCGAACGTAATCTGGTCGTTGTTCGGACATCAGCGACCATCTGTAGTGACCGCCTAATAGCAACTAATGTCGTCGCTGAGTTGAGTCATTGTGAGTTAGGTGTCAGAGGTGACATGGCCCAAATGTTAGCGACCAATAATAGTGACCGGAGCGGTCGCTGACACCCTCGAGTCGTATACGTTCGCTGAAAAGTATTAGCAACTGCATGCGATCGCAGATGATTAATTTATAAAAAATGGTCGTTTTGTTGATTTCTCAAATTTTTTGTACCTGTTTTATATCCCAACACACAACAATATATATAAATAAACCAACATCCATACAAGTCTGTCAATATATATCCATCTATGTTCGTATATATATATATATATATATATATATATATATATATATATATATATACAATCTAATAAAACCAATGCGGTAATATAAATATCCACGCATACTGTGCTCATATATATAAACAAGTATCGTCCGAGTAAAATTTATATACAAATGTCATAACGTACAATATAAATATGAATTAAATTATTCAGTGGGTAAAAATTATAATCAAATGTAGATTAACAAGACAAATAAGGAATACAAATGCCTTCACGAAAGAATATTGTCCAAATGGGGTTGCAACGAAAGAATAAAACATGTATTATTGAATGTAAAGTTAAACATGCAAAGTAGTACATAAATTTAAACATATACAAGATTACCTCGGGCTCATCCTATTGTTGTGTTGTTCTCGCCATTGCATCTACTAACTCCTCAGGAGGCAAAGACTGCAATTGCAAGCTAAGTGTAAGTAGAAGAGTCCGATCCTGACATATTACTCTCGCACCGTCAGCAGAAGTGTGCAGCGTCGGATGGCAAAAGGACTGAGTAGATTGACTAGCAGAGTTGTATGTACCACTGATAGTTGGTCGTCGTCGTTGTCCTTGGCCTTTGACATAGTTCTTCTTCACAACCGACTCCCTTTCCCATAATTCTTGATCAATCGGCGGTAGCGGGGTGCCTTCAAGATAGCGCTCATTCATTAGATTCTTATAAGTGTCCTGTCAGCAGGTTAGAAATTAAATAGTTAACAATAAATATAAAATGCTTAAGAATGATGTAAAAATTTATAAACATATCAAAGTATACCGCTATCTAAATAGCCTCAGGCAAACCAATCGCAGGTGGCCACATATACATCCGGCCAATGGATGGGATGACCTTGAGACAATGCCTCCTACAAAATTAATGTGCTCATTTATTAATAAGTAAACATGTGTGATGTACTAAAACTAAAATTGAAACTTTATACTCAATACGTACCCTGGCAGTAATGTGCTGCACCTGTGATAAATTGCTGTCCTTATAGGTCCTTTTTGCCTTTTCGCGTGTAGGTACAACTGAGGATCTGTTCGCGGAAGCAGTCTTCCGTCTCTTAACCCAGCCTTCGGCTCTCTACTGGGCACACATATCAACCCATATGTTTTGTGTGCACCACCAGGGGCTATGCTCATGCATGTACTCCTCACCTTGTCCTGAATAGGCTATTCCTACATTATAAAGGGCTTTTTGACTTTTCTTATTTAGATTATCTTTGGTTCGGACGGCGCACTTCTGCCAAAATAGTGTCTGAATAACTGATGCATGTGTGTCGTCCTATCTATACCTCTTCTGAAAATAAAACAAGTATTAATAATATTAAAACGATGATATTAACATAATCCAAAACTACTGATAAATAAAAATTTATTAATTATATTGTGATCAACATTAACAAAATAGTAAACCTGAAATTTAACCCAAACAGCATTCTTGTAGGCGATAGGTGTACTCGCCCACGTAATCATTGGCGTAGGCCAGTTCTGTAAGCATAATTGTGAAATGCACTTCATAATTTTGTTATCACAAAAGTTACTACAATATACAACAATTTACATTAAATACGGACATTTGATTATAATATTTTAAGCAAGTTACATTAGTATATATCTACAACAATTGAAATATAAAATGTTGATATATAAATGTTTAACATACATATTGTCTAGAGAAGGACGGATTTGTATAAGAATCTGATCATCCATATTTGTCGGGGCCTTCGGCACATGATTAGAACCCCTACCCAAGCCACGTTTTCTTGCAGCTGATTCGGAAGCCATCTGTAAAAACAAATTCTATGATGTTAATATGATGATATATTTGAGTACATATACAATTAAAATAACAATAATTACAGGTAATGGTATGAAATAGTTACCTATATCACAGTAATAAATGAAAGATACATAAACACGACAATGATATAAAAACATGTATATATGTATAATTGTATGTACTACAAGTAATACTAAACATACATTTTATTTTTTAGATAGAATCATCTTGTATGTTAGTTCCCAGTAGGCACACAATAGATCTAGAATGAGGGGTTGAATAGATCCTTTTAATTTCAAATACTTTTCTCGTTTGTTTTGTATTGCTAATAAATTAACATATGACAAATATAAGAATCTTTTAAAGCACAGCTGAATAAGTAAAAGATCCCCTTAATTGATATATTCATAATCATACATACATTGTTCTTAGAGTTAGTTCAGTGGTAAGCAGTTAATATATACATAGTAGTTATAGCAGTTAAGTACATAATGTAAATGACATAAAGTAAAAGACACAAGGGATTTTAAGTGGTTTAGAGACTCAAGCTCCTAATCCACTCTTCTGCTTTCAACTAGCAGGATTTTCACTAAAGAAGGGCAGCACCCTGAATCACTAAGATTCCTTCAAGGACAGCAGCCTTGGGACTTCAGTTCACTAAGAACTCTTTAAGGCCAGTAGCCTTGGAACTTCTCTAGTTTCCTAGGAACTCTTCAAGCCCAGCAGGCTTGGAACTTCATTTAGTCCCTCCGAACAAGGACCCCTCAGGCCCTGGCTTCTTGTTGTTGTTGTTTATTATTGGTGGTGGTGATGAGCTGCTAAGATGTCTTTAAGCTCGAACATCTTTTGTACTTAGGAGCTTGGTATGGTCCTCTTTGCATTCTGCTTCGAGTCTGGACCACATCTTCTTTGGTGCAGCTGATCTTCATTCTCTTCAGCTCATCTTCATATGATGTCAGCCGTGCACCATCACCATTTCCTGAACCCTTTCTTGACTTATTGGCAGACATGGTTCTGCACTTGCTTTGGTTCAGCTTTAGGTCCATGGTGATTCGTAGAGTGGCTCTCAGGATCTGCCTTATGCTCAGCCACTCTTCTGAATGCAATCTTCTTGTCCTTCTCGGCTCTTAGCTTAGATGCCAATTGAAGTGGCATTCTCATCTTTGTTGAGTGAAGCTTTGGTCTGTTTAAGTCCTTCTTTAAAGCTGCTTAACTTCCACCTTCGTAGTCTCACTATCACTAAGACTTGTTTTGTTAAGCTCAAGTGGAACTCGTAGAGTCAACAATAGCATTCTCCTAACTCAACGATTCTGTAACATAGCAATCATTAGCAACTCTTGATCGTTGAAGCTCTGGCATATTTATACTCACTCCCAATCTTCCCGTTAGTGTATAGCCGTTGGAAGCTATTTGAATTGCTTCACAGATCTCGAGTTATTTGGTGTAGATTGCAGATGTGACATGACATCTCCTTTACTGACTTTCTGACACTGCAGTCTACTGTTTCACCTACCCCGTCAGAGATATCACTTTGATGTCTTGGGAAGGTCGACGACTTTATTTCTTCCTTCTGATTTCTTGATCAGAGGTTGTCTTTTTGCATCTATGCTCTCAATAAGCTCTTGTCCGAATATCAATCTTCAAATTGAACCGTTGCCAATGCTTCAATCTTCGGATGACCGAACTCTATGATTCTGATGCATGCTTTCTTGGACCTGATCGTAGTTTCTTGTTGATTGTTGCTCATTGACATATAGAGATAACACTACGATCTTTGAAGAGTGTTCATTTAATCTTCAATGTAGAACACCTCTTCCTTCTTATTGTGCAATGCTTCAACACTTCTGTTTGCCTTGACTGTTCTCAGATACTGATGGCTTGACTCCTTGTCCTGGCCCCTTCTAAAGAGCAAGAAACTTCATATTTGTGGCGTGTCTAGCTCGCTTTCTCCTTGTAATTTCCTGTTCATTTATCATCAATGGACTGACTCAATTCTTAATCACTTTAGCCTTGTTCTTCAGTCGTTGACCAGTATCTCTGTGTACACTCCATCAGTTCCTACATTATTTAGCAAACACTACGACCCTGGTTGCTTCTAAGATCGTTGTCTTCTGTTTCCTTGACAGCTACTGCACTTGCTGACTTTCCCCAGTCAGTTACTCAAGTCTTCTTCTGATCAACTTGTGGAAGACTTCATCTTGAATTGCTTCACAACTTAATCTGAATGTTGATTGAGTTGGTGCTTAGATCTTCTGTTAGCTTGCATGCCATTCCTCGAGTGCTCTCTGGTTCCCTTCAAGTGGGATGTATCTTTACAGTACCAACCAGAGGCTTCATTCCTTTGCATATTCTGGGAGTGCTCTTTGTTGAGAATCGTGTTTGCTCTACGATTCTGTCTTAGCATTGTGAGCACTTCTGTTGGAGTCTTAGTTCTGCACTCTACGATTTAGCTTCGGCTGTGCAGACACTACGACTTCGAGATCAGATCTTGACACTCTACGATTTCTGTCTTTGTGCTCGTTGTCTTCATCTGATCTTGCTCGACTACGATCTCTGCCTCTGATATGATTAGTAGACTCTACGACTCAGAGTGCAGTCTATGATTCTTGACTTGGCTTCGGCATCAGTAGACTCTACGACTCCGAGTGTAGTCTACGATCCTTGACTTAGCTTCGGCAGATGCTCGGTCGACTCGTAAGCAGGCTGTCTCTACGATTCTGAACATGACTCCCTCAGCAGACTACGGGTCAGTGGAAGTACTACTCGACACACTAAGATCCTTCTTCGTCTCCCCTGGCAGTCTACGAACTCCGAGATCTACTATCTTGCAAACTACGATTCTGTCTTGATAGCTCTCGAGTTTTCCTTGACTCTCCTGGCAAACTACGATTTCTGGTGTAGTGCTCGACGATCAGACAAGCCTATCTATTACATTATTAGATCAACCTAACATGCTTGATCTTTCTATATTTATAGTCCTTGTACATCATTTCTTTTTAAGTACTTTACAAAGCTATTTTTACTTATGTAGGATCAACCTAGCACATTTGATCAATTTATTCTAAGTTCTTGTACATATGTTTCTATTATTTATCAAATGATTTTACAGCTTTTCTTAATGCAAGCATACTTGCATATTCATTCATATATATATATCATAATCAAATCTTATATAAATAGGAATATCATTCACATGTTTATTCCTTACATTGTATACGGTTTGAAGATTCATAATCATCATCTTCCTCAGATTCAGTGTCAGTCAATAACTCTTTTTCATCAGTATCAATGTCATCTGGCACAAGTACTGACTCAGGATCCAATTCATTAGGTTCATTTCCACCCTCTAATTGTATTACTTCATTGTCATCCTCCACATTTATTGGTGTAGGTCTATGAAGCATCTCCTCTTAGTAGAACTCCCTGTCTACTAATTGTACACGACTGTGCGTAGGAGTATAAATTATAACTTGTCAATCTGCAGGCGGTCTATCCCTTTTCCTAACAGGACTAGGAGCGTAGTATATTGTACTGTTTGAGTTGGTAATATAAATGGTTCGTTAGCGTATGTGGACCTATAGAGGTCAATATCGACGATTTCATGTCGATAGACATGTATCCCTTTTCTGTACTCTATGATTTCCTCCAACTCCCCATAAAAGGCACGACCAAGCTCATTTTAACAATCTCCTTGGATATACACTCTAGTGTTCGTTGTTCTTTTACCGGGAGCATATGCCTTTGCATGAAATTTACACCATTAATCTTGTAACCATTGTATTTGACTTGGTCCCTGTCTGGGCCCATAGCTATGTTTTGTACATTATCCAGAATTGTTCCCTCAGTAAGAGCCTACAAAAACTCTATTACATTAAATGAAGTCATAAATTAATGGAATATATATGTCGTGCTTAATATATTTAACTTACTTTGTCATTTAGCCACCTTGCAAATTTTTTGTCACGGCAGATTTGAACATCTTTATCAGTTATGCCGGGCTGATTCGCTTTTAACTCGTCATCGTATGATCTATACAATTTTATAAACATTAACATATTGGAATGTATGTCATTATAGGTTAATATATAGTTATTCCTAAAACAATTGAAATTTTACATGTGTACCTCACAAATTCGTCAATCTCCTCATAATTGAGAAAAATATAAGTATGTACAGCATGTAAATCTTGCTCAGAGAGGAATATGCGCTTCCCTTTTCCATAAGCGCGACCTGATAGACCAAATACAGAAAGCTGGCCATTTAGTTCAATATTACCCCCATCATTATGTCTCGAGACTCAATTAGCCTTTGTCAAGACTTCGTCGAGAAAATAATCTGAGACAAACGTAGATATCTCATCGAAACTGTATGCCTCACATATCAACCCCTCGACATAAGCTCTATTTTTCACCTTCCTCTTAAGGTTTCCCATCACCCTCTCGAAAGGGTACATCCATCTATACTGAACTGGACCCCCAACACGAGCTTCATAGGGAAGATAGATTTGCAAATGCTCCATGGAGTCAAAAAAACTAGGCGGGAATATTTTTTTAAGCTTACATATGATCTCAATGATGTTCTTCTCAAGTACAAACATGTCCTTCTCATTTAATATTTTGGAACATAAGTATCTGAAAAAATAACAAAGATCAGTCAAAGCATCCCATATTGGTTTATCAACCATATCCCTAAATGCTATAAGCATGAGTCTCTCCATGAATACATGACAGTCATGACTCTTCATCCCTTGCAATTTCCCACCCGTAACACACCTTGCAATGTTTGACGCATATCCATCTGGTAGTTTGAGAGACTTAATCCATGTGCACACATCTCCGACCTGCTTTTTAGACAATGTGTACCTTGAATGCGGTTTGAACATCTTACCAATTGCAGATTCATAAAGTTCTAATCCAGGACGCTTACAAATATCTTTCATGTCCAATCGCGCTTTATCATTACCTTTCGTCTTGCCCATAACACTCATCACGGTGTTAAACACATTGTCGAACACATTCTTCTCAATATGCATCACATCTAGATTATGCCGAATCAAATTTGTGGACCAATAAGGTAGTTCCCAAAATATGCTTTTGCGAACCCAATTATGAGACTCGCCAAACCCATCGATTGTGTTTGAGGCAACAGACTTTTTGAACGGGATAACCAGCAATCTCATCACATGGTCACGTATCATTGTCTATTTTCCCCTTTTCCTGAACTGTTCTCTGTTTCTTCGAAATGAGTGATCTACTGGCAAGAAACGACAATGATAGTCAAAACAGGAAGGCTTTCTACTTTTCGATAGATTGAAAGACTTTGTATGCTCCATATAATACGGACAAGCTAACTTCCCGTGTGTACTCCAACATACCATAAGCAGGGAGGGAAGTCACTTATAGTCCACATAACCACAGCCATAAGGTTAAAATTTATTTTTTGTGAAAACATCCCAAGTATGTACTTTATCCTTCCACAATACCTTCAACTCGTCTATCAGATGTCTCAAGTAAACATCTAGGTTCTTTTCAGGACCTTTGGGACCAAAAATCACGAGTGAAAGAAACAAGTATGATTGTTTCATACACATACAAGGAAGCAAGTTATACGGAGTAACAATCACAGGCCAGCTGATTGGAAAGCTCGATTTGAGTGGAATGCTTGGAGATAGAAGGGCTTTGACAGAGTTTTCTCTTATCCATTTGTTTTCTCTTATTTTGTAATCTATAAATGTTGTCGTTACTGCTACTTGTATTTGGTTTAATAATCATGAACTGAATATTTGCTCTAAGGTTATAATGGAACCCTTTGTTATTTAAATTGACTTAAATTTACATGTTCTCGTAGATTTTATATGATTTTAGATGATTATAGTGTTATTATGCTTAATCGATGCAATGCAGGGCTTTACAGGTGTTGTATAACATTCAGGGGCAAAACGGGCTTTTTACGCATAGCCGCACCGCGGCGCCAATGCCAAGCCTATTGGCCGCACCGCAGCACCACCTCCGTGTCCATGCTGATGTCACCCCGCACCGCAGCGCCATTTACCCTGTATTGGCTCGTGCCGTAGCGTGAGCTCCGGTTTATCCAAAAATACATGGCACCGCAGCGCCACTCCTAGGTCTATTGCTCGCGCAGCAGCGCGAGCTCCGGTGTCCAGGCAAAGAAGGCTTGTTTTTGACCTAGCAAAAGAAGAAAGGCGTATATAACAGAAGCCAGCCCCTTCATTCTAAGATCATCATCTCAGATAGAGGAGAGCACTATATCATATATAGGATAGCTTAGCTTAGAATTTTTCTTCTATAATTTCTTTCTCTTAGATTCTCTGTAAATATAGATTAGGTAGATTAGGGAGAAGTCTGTATTTCTTTGGACCGACACGAGCAGTGAGCGACACAGATTGGAAAGCTCAATTTGAGTGGAATACTTGGAGATAGAAGGGCTTTGACAGAGTTTTCTCTTATCCATTTGTTTTCTCTTATTTTGTAATCTATAAATGTTGTCGTTACTGCTACTTGTATTTGGTTTAATAATCATGAACTGAATATTTGCTCTAAGGTTATAATGGAACCCTTTGTTATTTAAACTGACTATCTTATCTCTTTGGTTGACACCATATGATTTGGTTTAATATATTTGTGCTTAATGATTCTCACTAAGACATTAGTGATGATTTTGGTAATCTACACGATATCGACAAAAGGATTGTAAATTTACACCTAAATATATTAGCATGTGATTGTGGGTCTCGACTACATAAGTTGTGCGTAGAATAGACATATCTCTGTGCGCCACGTGCGACCTTATTGAGAACTTATGCTTAATTCCTCGTTATGATTAATTCGCATAGACATATGTAGGATTGCATCTAGCTTGGACGTTCTTTTCTGTTCTATTCCCTTTTGGGTGGATCTGGAGAGGATATGTTTGTGCATACCTCGACGAGGTGCATAAGCACTTGTGTGTTCTCGGTTGACAAATTGTCGTGACCATTAAGACCAAAGAGAGAAGGGTAGCTAGTTTGATGAAACATAGCACGTCGGGTGTCCGACAGAATGCCTGTGTGGGGTGAAGTTGTGACCTTAACTTTTAATTCCTTAGATTAGCATTCGTTATCCATTTACTTGCTTTGTTAATTAGTTAACTAGATTAATCACACTTCTATTTATTGTTGTTTGAATAAAACTTTAGCGATACATAGTCGGTATTTGGTAAATATTAGTCATAGTTCCTCATGGGTACGACACACTTCTTATCACTATATTACTTGTTAGACCGCGTATACTTGCGCATGTTTAGTGATCGATTTTTCGACCAACAAGTTTTTGGCGTTGTTGTCGGGGAACTGTTATTCTAATATTGTCCAATATTTATTTAAATCAATTTAGTCTTACTTTGAACGTGTACATATATATATATATATATATATATATATATATATATATATATATATATATATATATATATATATATATTTCTTTTATTTGTTTGATCTTTCTTTCTTTTTGTTTTTAAGTTTACAGATTATGGACGATCAATGTTATCGATGGCCTTATGAGGGGACGACACAACCTAGCTCGGAAGAAAGGCTCGAGCAACTGCAAGTTCAAATTGCAAGTGCCTTGAGATTTTCTGACAATCTTGAGTGTCAATCCACTCAGAATGCCTACTGTCAGGAACAAGCTGACTTTGAACCGATTCCCTACCATCCAAACTACCAGGGTTATCCAAACTCATGGGACTACAGTCAAGAGAAATATCATGATCCGAATCATGCCTCTCTATTTGACTATCAGTCTCCGCAGCAATATGAATTGACATCTCGACCCAATGACAGCTTTTCTGAGTACTCAGCACAAGAGGAAGAAAGCAGGCTTGAAGAGCTTCTCACCGACTTTATTGAGAGAAATGAGGTTCGAATGGCAAGCCAAGAAGCTGCAGTGCAAAGCCTCGAAAGTCAATTGGAGCTAATCATCAATTCCATCACAAATCCACCGCAATGCAATCTACCATTCATAATTGATCTCGACGACGAAGAAGTAGAGCAGTGCACTGTGGATACACGAGGGGAAGGCGATGAGTTTCACCAAAGTGTTGAGGGCAATGTCAAGGTGCAAACTGACTAGCCGGCGGAGGTTGAACTAGAAGAGGAGAGGATCTACAGTGGGGATACTGTCAATAGTAATCAACAGTTAGAAATCACGCACACGACTGTGGAAATCCTAGAGGGCCCAACAGAGCACAAAGAACGCTTCTAATTTAATGAAATAGGCGAATTAGTGGATAATTCCAACGGCGAAAGATTCTTTGTGCCGATGGATGATTGGATAGGTGAAGAAAACGAGGATGATCCATCATCAATATCTGCCAAAAATCCAAAGGAACTGACGAATAGGCGGCATGAGAAGGTCATTTTCGCTTATGAGCTGGATTGAATGGCGTCGGTATAGTCAAGCCGACGACTTTAAAACAAGCGCTTGGTGGGGAGGCACCCCCATCTTGGTATTAATTTTATCTGTTTTCTTTACTTATGTCTATTTTACTTCGTGTCTGTTCGTTTTCGTTGTGAACATAGCTATCAGATTGTGCATTATTGTTTTTGTACCTATCATCTGCAGATAGCATGTTTATTTTGATGTATTATATATTACAATAGTGTTTTTGAGGTTTTTAATAATGCATGTTTACCTTTGTAGTGTAGTTTTTATCCTGTCTTAGCATGTGCAGAAAATAGACAGGAAAAGCACAGAATTTGCTCTTCGTGCCGCGGCGCCACCTAGTGCACTGCATCTCGCGCCGCAGCGCCAGTGTTTAATGCCAATCCTCTCTCCTTCGTGCCACAGCGCCAGTGTTTAATGCCCAACCTCTCTCCTTCACGCCACAGTGCCACATATATATCAATAGCAAGGTTGCGCCGCGACGCCATATACTTAACTTGCCTACTACTAACTCGCGCCGCAGCGCCAACCAACGAAGGGTAGGCCGCACCGCGGCGCCACCAGAAATTCCCAGCTACTGTTAACTCGCGTCGAGGCGCTAATTAACAAAGGACATCTTGTGCCGCGGCGCCGGCAGCGAGTTTTGGTTTTTAAAAACTGATTTTTTAGTCTACATTCGAGCCACTATCTCCCAATTCTCTCGACATAATTCAGCACCACTCGGCACCACGAGCAACCAACCATCCCTCTTCTCACAAAACCCTCCCCACCATCTACAAAGAACAATCCATTCACGAAATCATTCACAGAATCCGATAAACCCAACCTCGAGTCAAACTAGAATCCAAAAGGAGATCAGCAGCAACAAGGGTTTTGCCCTCTTTAAGGTATATCTTTTGGATTCCTTTCAGTTTGGCACTAAGATCTTAATCGAATTATGGGTTGGTGCTTTGTGCAATTCTTTTTCTCTGTTGGTTGGTGTGATTTCCGCTGTCGAAAATATGGATAAAGTTCTTTCAAGCAAGGTTTGTCCAAATTGGTTTTGAGGAGTGCACTCTAGGCGTTCGATAAATTGCATGAACTAAAAAATAGACTGATTTGGGGCTGTTTTGGCGTAGAATCACTGGGATTTCATTGAGGATTTGTTGTGCTTTGCTACAACGGTCGTTCCTGCAGACTTTGGCACTATTTTTGAACCTAACCAACAGTGAAATTCTGATATGGCACCAAAGAGGCAGCGACTCAGTGTTGGAGGGTCTTCGTCCACCGCGCCACCACCAACGGCTTGGGACACCACCAAGTTTATCAATGAGGTGGCCTGGAAAAGGTACAAAAGTTCATTCGGCGCGTGAAATCTGATTCCTGAGCGGGGGTTGAGGCCCGACAAAAAGGATGGTGAGCTAACCACCATGATACAAGAACGCAATTGGATCAACTTCACAAAACCGTCTACGTCGACCATAGTACCAGTGGTTCGGGAGTTTTATGCCAACGCCAACCCCGAGGGTCCTGCTGTTGTCCAAGTTTGGGGGAAGTTAGTGGATTTTGGGAGCCAAGCCATTAATGAACTATTTGCGACACCCGATTATCAGGGCAGAGACTATCTAGAGTTGGGGCTCCGCAGCTATGATCTCGAGGATATCATTAGGCGACTTTGCAAGCCCAGGACTGCGTGGAAGAAAAATGATTACACGGGGGAAAAGACCAGTTTCCCGACTTCCGCACTTAGTCGCTACGGGAAGGCGTGGTTCAGCTTCATATGTGCAAACATGATCCCGACCCGACATCTGAGCGACGTGACGAACGATAGGGCGATTCTGCTATTCGCCATTATCACGGGTCTTAATGTGGATATTGGAGTGCTTATTCATGACTCCATTGTGAAGGCAATCAAGAGCAACATCGCTGCAGGACTCCCTCATCCATTGTTGATCACCCGGTTGTACAAGTAAGTAGGCATTCAGTGCGGGCCGGAAGAGATAGCCTCTCCACCCATGATAGTCATTGACCACTTAACCATCAAGCGCTTCTATGAGTGGGACGGGGCAGAGTCTCATGTTAGAGGCGAGGGATACGGGCCACCTACAGTGCCACCTCCTACAGCAGAGGCCGAGCCCTCGCAGCCTCCAGATGCCGCACTAGACGCAGGCCCAGCTAGCTAGAGACTACTAACCGACATTATGGCGTCTCTAACCCTGCTGCATCAAAAGCACGACACCGAGGCTCGCAGACAGCAGAGGCACATTGCAGCTATGGCGCAGAGGCAGGACATTGCTATGCAGTACCAGGCTGAGCTGGTAAACACCATGCAGAGCATTTACACCGACTATTGTGGCGAGAACGCTGAGTTCATGCCATACCAGTTCCCGAAGCCTCATATCTTCCCACCATACCCTCCACCATCACCGCCCGCAGATGCTGATGAGGACGCTGCTGATGAGGATGAAGCTGATGCCGCTGCGGAGTGAGCGATCTTCAGGGAAGCCCTCTTGTATCAATTGATTATAGTTAAGCAATGAGGGCATTGCTCACTTTAAGTTTGGGGGTGTTTTGGCTACTATCTGTTTATTTCTGTCTACTGCCATGTTAGGTTGCATACTTTAGTAGTTATTATGTTTTTATTATCAGTATTGTGGTGCAGTCGTTTTGAACTGCGGGATTTTGCTTTGACTTTTTATTACTATGAATTTCATGAACTGTTTTTGGTTTTTATTATTAATGCTTTGATTATTATAAGCATAATTATGGTTTATAGCCATCTTTTTGGGGATTATACAGATTAGATGCTTGTACCATGTGAATGGCCTTTTTACCCTATTTTGAGCTGCTATTTAGCAAGGGTGTTATAGTTTCATTAATTTTTGATTGTAGCTGATGACAAGTGCCAAGTATTTATGCCTATCTCTTAGAGTCGTGTCAAGCATGTATGAGTTAGGGGTTGTTCAATCGATAAGTTTAGACTGTTATTGATCCGTCTTTCTTAGCAAGCACCGACTAACTGTGTTTAACTAGTTATTTTTCAAATTTAGTTCACGTGTTTATTGCTTTGAGAGTTTTCCACTCTTATAAACTTTCATTTTTACAAGGTAATAAAAGGCTTAGACGTTTATACAGTTTTGGATCTTGGTTTCTAACATGTTGACTCATATATAAAAAAATGATGAATGAAATGAGAATAAAAATTAAAAAGAAGTGTTTATATCAAAAGTTTTGTGGTGGGTCGAGATGGAGCGTAAAACACACTCGCCCATAAACGAAAGGCCGATATCGAGATGGAGCATAAAATACACTCGTTAAATAATCTTCGTTTTTATTGTAAAGTCTCAGTTGGCTTATGTTGATTACGTGGCCTTTACTGCTCGAGTTATTAGATTCATAGGGGTGTTCTACACCTAGTGCCCTAAAGTCGTCTGGCTTGGGAATCACTGATCAAAATCTCATCCATGGGTAGTTCTGAATAGCCTAAGGTAATTAAGTACTGTTCGAGTCAGATTTTACTGTCGTCATGCTAGAGTCTTTTGATCTTTTCCTGCACCTGCGTCACTACAAAAAAATAGGTCATTGCCGACGGGCTATGCCGTCGCCAATGACCCTATTACCGTCGACAATGAGGTCATTAACGATGGCAGAGTCCGTCGCCCTTCCCGTCGCCGTATGGGTCGTCGACCCTGTCTCCCGTCTCTCACCGTCGGCAAGATAGTCATTCCCGATGGGGTCATTGGCGATGGCTACCCGTCGGTAATGATGTATTGGCGACGGCAGTGGCGATGAACAAACCGTCAGTGATGGTTAATTCTAAAATTTTAAAAATTGTCATTGCCGATGGCATAGCCGTCGCCAATGACCCTCCACTCCCCGTCGCCAATGAGGTTTCTTAAAAAAAAATTAAATATCAAAATTCCCCTGTTCATTTACATATACATAATTATACCTGTAATAAACTAAAGAAAAATAAAGAATTCTTCACAAACGCATATCAATAACAATAATAGCTTTTGTTATATCAACCATCAAATATGTAAACAATGTAATGACTTATCGTACGATGTAAATACAAAATGCAATCATAAATAATCAATATAGTTAGATACATATACCATCAACCTAACTAGATACTAAACTCTAGTCTGTACAACTCAAAAGCTATACAAATATACATATATGAAGGTCAAAATATAAACATAATGGGTACTACAACCCAAGATCAGGAATGTCGGTATCATCATCGCCGCCGGTCCCACTACCGGTCCCACCGCCGGTCCCACTGCCAGTCTGACTGCCGGTCTCACCCTCAATAGTCTCATCAGCATCAGCCCTGCTGTCATCACCATCTCCACTATGGGCATCGCCCGTGCCGCAGCCTCCACCGCCGAAGTCTCGTCAACAAGACCCTACAAAATTAAAATAATAATAACGAATTCAAAAATAGAGCATATTTAAATTAGTTTTGTTTGTGTTCTTCAAGTGTTATTCAGTGTTGCAAACTGTGTGATAACTCGGTCTCCGTATGTCAGAATCGAGTCCCGTAAATTATAACGTGTGTCTAATACCTACGCAGTGCTATGTGTGTATTTGCATGGCATTCAGACGGCTGATGCGGGTTTTGGGCTCTTTTTCGGCTTTTTACCTAAGTGTTGTTGAGTTTTGCAAATTGGGCGATAACTCGGTCTCTGTATGTCGGAATCGAGTCCCGTAAGTTCTAACGCATGTCCAATACCTACGCGGTGCTATGTGTGTGTTTGCGTGGCATTCGGACGGCCGATACGGGTTTTGGGCTCTTTTTTGGCTTTTTGCCTAAGTGTTGGCGAGTTTTGCAAACTGGACGATAACTCGGTCTCCGTATATCGGAATTGAGTCTCGTAAGTTCTAACGCGTGTTTAATACATACGCGGTGCTATGTGTGTTTTTGCGTGGTGTTCGGACGGCCGATGTGGGTTTTGACCTCTTTTTCAGCTTTTTGCCTAAGTGTTAGCGAGTTTTGCAAACTGGACTATAACTCGGTCTTCGTATGTCAGAATCGAGTCCCATAAGTTCTAATGAGTGTCTAATACCTATGCGGTGCTATGTGTGTATTTGCGTGGTGTTCGGACGGCCAATGTGGGTTTTGACCTCTTTTTTGGCTTTTTGCCTAAGTGTTGGCGAGTTTTGCAAACTGGGTGATAACTCGAATTTCGTATGTCGGAATCGAGTTCCGTAAGTTCTAACACGTGTCTAATACATATGCGGTGCTATGTGTGTGTTTGCGTGGCATTCGGACGGCCGATACGGGTTTTGACCTCTTTTTCGGCTTTTTGCCTAAGTGTTGGCGCAGCTTAATGTTCAGTGCAGCTGAACGCAAAGAAACTCATTTTCCCCCTATGTTTGAGCCGCACAGCTTTAACTGACCCCATGCACATGGGACATGACAAGCCCCCGTGAGTTAACATGAACAACCGCTGAAGCCTCGGGGCAATGGGAAAGTAACGTAAGATCTTTCTCGGCACGTCTTTTCCCTATTTCTTGCGCTGTTCACGGTATCTACTTGTACCACAAATATCACATGACCTCTTATATTTATTGACATCACAGTAATACAACATACAGTCATTCTCACAAGCATCGATCTTCTCATACCCAAGATTGAGCCTTTTGACCATTTTCTTCACATCATAGTACAACTCCGGTAACTTATTGCCTGCAGGTAAGCACTCCTTCACAATGCTTAACAGTTCATTAAAACCTCTCTTGCTACAGTCATGCTCGTTCTTGAAGTATAAAAACTTAGTCATGGCAGATAAGACGGTGTGCTTTTCGTGCCCGTCATACAGTGGCGTCGCTGCTTCATGCAATAACTCATAGAAATCCTTAGCCCCGTCATTTAGCTCTTGCTTGACGCTACTGCCATCCCTGTCTGTATTCCACTGGAAGTATGAACCAACAGCTTCAACTATCATGTTAGTACAGTTAAAGGTTTCATCACCTCCAAATTTTGGTTCTGACTCATGTTCATCCAACCAGGTTTCCCCATGATAGATCCATGTCGTATAACTTGAACCCATATGCAAATAAGTCGCACATGACATCACTCATTTCCTTCCACACTTCATTCACATACCTCTTACAATGACATTTGATCTCATCGCCGCTGACTTGCTCAAACGTGAAGTTGAGAAACTGTTCAACCCCACTACGATACTCAGAGCTAAGCCCACTCCTATCAGTGGCTACCCTACGTTCCATCCAACTTCGATCAACAGACATCTCGGACAACTGTCTGCTATATGGAAAGTTAAACAAACACAATCAAGTCTCCAAGTTAATGTATATGCAAGCTTATGAGTTTCCTAACTTCATCTCCCACTCTAATGGGTTAGGCTTCTATCCCATTCCCGGATGTGTCGCCTCACTGATGCCAACAACTTGAACACATATTTAAATTTTTCAGAAATTTCGGCAGCACCTCCCCATGGTCTTCAAGTACACGAAATAGACTAACACGTCGTAGTCTAAATATGCACCCGGAGAACATCAAAAGATATATACTGACCGAAAATTCAAAAAATATAAAGACGTGCTTAAGTCGTTAACACTAACCTAAGTGAGATCGAAACATACAAGAACAGTCCCAAAACGGGGACTATTTGAGATTCACTCCTACTAAGTGAATCTCAAACGGGTTTCTAAGCTTCCTAAGTTATATGAAAATATATGTGCATGTCAAAGTAAGGATTATTCTATATAACTACACATTCACTTTTCAAACCATTAATGCCAACAATGTGAAACAAAATAAGTTTCATTATGTTAGTAATGTAGAGGGTGTGAGAGATTACAAAAACTCCATCTGTTTTCTTTCCTTTTCTGTTCATTAAAAAATACAAATAGCAACATTATTCAAATATTATCTCTTTCATTTTGTTTATCTAGTAAAAATCTCTGAACCCAACAATGCTAACTGTCTGCAGAGCATAACCGACCTATCAAAACCTAAAATCTTTCAACAAATCAAAACACATATGTATGAGCATATGTATTATCATTCAATACTCATATGTATTAATTTACTGTCAACTATGGTGGCTTCATCACATCCAAGATACAATAGCATGATCAAGCCGTTATAAAAAAATGTGGTCTATGAGGTCTATCTTCAAAACCAAATAAAATCCATATAAAAATATACAAACTTTCTACTCAACAATTTGGCTATATATACTGAGATATGTTATGACAAAAAAGGGAATTAAAGTTTATCTACAATGTAAAGAACTCGAACTAGCTTGTGAGAACGTTACCAAAGTCATTAAGAGACGTAACAATTTCGTAAGGCAACGGCAAAATCATTGTCACCAGTTAACGTCAAAATCTACCCCACCCAATCCCAGTCCCAAGTTGTCCCACTTACTGCTTGAGTTTACACAAGACACACACCCCCTTAACAACTCCTTAACTCAGTGGATAAATAATCAAGAAAACATTTGATTACAGGTCTTGAATTTGAAACACATGATAAACACTATTGATTGCAGGTCTTGACATTTTATATACTGTCATTATTGATCCATTTATCTAATCTGATACTTCATAAAATGAACATTTATTATTGGGTTGAACCGTGCTTTCAATGAACCTTCACAATTTACACTATAAAATATATAAGAAATAACATGTATACAAAACAAAAAATAAAAATTAAAAGAAATACTTTTAAGGAACACCAGTCTAACTATAAAGTTTTTTCTTTCAAATTGTTACTAATGCTGAGTATGTCACCAAAATTTATTACAAGTGAATGTTGGCAAAACACTTCTATAGTATATCACATTCTTTTAGTTTCCAGTCCCTCATTCTTTTGGAGTTTCAGTTGAGCTCAAATGTAAATATTTCTATGACTAACATTTGGATCAATCCATAATACTGACAAGGAATAACTCCTCAACTGACACCCTTAACTGGTCCAGAGTCCTGACAATTCCTACACGACCATAGTTTCTGCAACATATATATTCTCTCTTACAAAATTATTGAAGTATCTCATTCATATGCTCCCAAAAATGATCATTCTTACACATACTGATAAAATGAGCAGAAATTAACACATGATAAATACTAAGCAACTCAACATAAGCAAATATAGCAACTAAAATACATACAGAGACCAAATTTTGTACCTTTCGCAACCACAGTGAGAGTGGCGACTGGGAAATAACAACAATAGAGAGATGGAGGAACGGTACCTCTAGAAGCTCAGCAATACACGCCTCTCCACACACACAGAGATGATGAAATGGCGAGCGAGAAGTGACCGAAAAAAATGGGCTCAAGTACTGCAGCGGCCGAAAAATGAAACGGGCCGGCGAGATAATGAAGGTGAAATGATGATGGATGGGGTGACAATCAATTCAGCAAATCAATTGAAAGTTATGTTAATCTAGGCTAATAATCAATGGCGAGGAGTGGGGAAACTGAGAGCAAAAAATAAAAAATAGAGAGGGAAGAAAGGTAGAGACGTTGCCGTCGCTGGTAGGGTTAAAAATAGAATGTCATTCTCGACGGCAATGCCGTCGCTAGAAACCCCGTCGATAATGACTCATTGGCGACGGCAACCTAGTCGCCATGCACTCCAGTCCCCGTCGCCAGTGACTTTTCCCTCCACCGCAAAATTTTCCCACCAAATAATACCTCATTACCGACGGGCCTCATTAGCGACGGCTTGCCCGTCGCCATTGACCTTATTATCGACGACAACACTGCCGTCGTCATTACCCCCGTCGGCAATGACCCTTTTTTTTGTAGTGCGTCTTATTCTTAATGCTTGTTGAATGTTTAAGTTGCGGAGTGTGCTTTATTGGTATTAGCAATCGACTGTGCGAGCTTATTTGAGCTATGATTAGTTAGGACGGTTGGTCTCCACACACACACATAGAATGGATCGAATATAGTCTTATGCTTAAAATTGAATGAACCCTTATTCATATCTGTGTTTGCCTTATTCTCTGGGAGTAGCTATGATCGAGCTTTGAAGCCATAATACTACTTTACTGTTTTATTTTTCTTTCGCGTGTGTTTTATTAGTATTAGTGTTGTGTTAGTTAGTTTGTTCGAGGACAAGCAAAGACTTAAGTTCGGGGGTATTTAATGAGTGGAAATTATACCAGCGAATCAGATATTTTATGACTTAAATAGTTGTCTATTCTCGTAGATTTTAAATGGTTTTAGATGATTATAGTGTTATTATGCTTAATCGATGCAATGTAGGGCTTTACAGGTGTTGTATAACATTCAGGGGCAAAACGGGCTTTTAACGCATAGTCGCGCCGCAGCGCCAATGCCAAGCCTATTGGCCGCGCCGCAGCGCCACCTCTGTGTCCATGCTGATGTCACCCCGCGCCGCAGCGCCACTTACCCTGTATTGGCTCGCGCCGCAGAACGAGCTCCGATTTATCCAAAAATACATGGCGCCGCAGCGCCACTCCTAGGTCTATTGCTCACGCCGCAACGCAAGCTCCGGTGTCCAGGCAAAGAGGGCTTGTTTTTGACCTAGCAAAAGAAGGAAGGCGTATATATAACAGAAGCCAGCCCCTGCATTCTATGATCATCATCTCAGCTAGAAGAGAGCACTATACCATATATAGGATAGCTTAGCTTAGGATTTTTCTTCTGTAATTTCTTTCTCTTAGATTCTCTATAAATATAGATTAGGTAGATTAGGGAGAAGTCTGTATTTCTTTGGACCGACACGAGCAGTGAGCGACACGGATTGGACAGCTCGATTTGAGCAGAATGCGTGGAGATGGAAGGGCTTTGACAGAGTTTCCTCTTATCCATTTGTTTTCTCTTATTTTGTAATCTATAAATGGTGTCTTTACTGCTACTTGTATTTGGTTTAATAATCATGAACTGAATATTTGCTCTAAGGTTATAATGGAGCCCTTTGTTATTTAAATTGACTATCTTATCTCTTTGGTTGGCACCATATAATTTGGTTTAATATATTTGTGCTTAATGATTCTCGTTAAGGCATTAGTGATGATTTTGGTAATCTACACGATATCAACAGAAGGATTGTAAATTTACACCTAAATATATTAGCATGTGATTATGGGTCTCGAATGCATAAGTTGTGCGTAGAATAGACATATCTTTGTGCGCCACGTGCGACCTTATTGAGAACTTATGCTTAATTCCTCGTTATGATTAATTCGCATAGACATATATAGGATTGCATCTAGCTTGGACGTTCTTTTCTGTTCTATTCCCTTTTGGGTGGATCTGGAGAGGATATGTTTGTGCATACCTCGACAGAGGTGCATAAGCACTTGTGTGTTCTCGATCGACAAATTATCGTGACCATTAAGACCAAAGAGAGAAGGCTAGCTAGTTTGATGAAACATAGCACGCCAGGTGTTCGATAGAATGCCTGTGTGGGGTGAAGTTGTGACCTTAGCTTGTAATTCCTTAGATTACCATTCGTTATCCATTTACTTGCTTTGTTAATTAGTTAACTAGATTAATCACACTTCCATTTATTGCTATTCGAATAAGACTTTAGCGATACATAGTCGGTATTTGGTAAATATTAGTCATTGTTTCTCGTGCGTACGACACACTTCTTATCACTGTATTACTTGTTAGACCACGTATACTTGCGCGTGTTTAGTGATCGGTTTTTCGACCAACACCAGCAAGAGTACGGAACAGCAGAGTGGCCGAACGGGTTAAAACCATCAGGGGACAATCAAAGCCTCACATGTGACGCCCCAAAATAGGTCCAATCCATCCAACCCATTCTGAGTCGCCAAATACATGGTACAGAAACAACTACAACTTTATTAATACATTTGTCGTGCAAAATACGACAACACATATACTGTGAGTTTAAATACAAATATTGTCATCTAGACAGTATTCATACTCAATTAAGTACTCATTATACTTATTGATACACTATTTTACAAAATAGTGAGAACTACTAAAACAACTAACTTGAACCATCATTCCATACCCCGACTAGTACTCGCTACATTCTCGCCTCCTGAGAAGAAAATGGAACAAGGAAAAGGGTGAGCTCAACTAGCCCAGTAAAGAATATTATGACTAAGATAATATACAACAAATTATCGTTAGTCTTCAACAGGGAAAAATTTAATAGAATACAATAGACAACAAGTTTTAAATCAATATTCGCAGCGGAAAATAATAATTCATAGAAGAGTTACGTAGAGAATGAAATCTACGATTATCTATGAATTTAAAAGCCCATAATCAATATTTTATCCCTGTAACATCAATCAATAAATATCTTGAATCAAATAGTCATCTTTGCACTACAGGCCAAAGATATTCATCAGTTGGTCATGTTCACCTCAACACCTGTTCATCTTTGCACTACGGGCCAAAGATATTCATCAGAAATCATTCATCTTTGCACTATAGGCCAAAGATATTCAGTAACATCATCATTTAGGACTGAGGATGATGAAAAATATTTTAAAGAAAACGAATCCAGTGAAACAAAAGAATAAATATTAAGGATTCGTATTTCAGCTATTCCATGTCCAAAAATACCTCATAAATAATCATAGTGGAGTAAAATTTAAGAATGATCAAAACATGGATACAATCAAATCTAGTATCCAGAATAGATATTTTGGACGAAAAGAAGAAAATTTCATTTTTCGGTGAATAGTAACTCGTGAATAGTAACTCATGAATAGTAACTCGTGAATAGTAACTCATGAATAGTAACCCCGACATGAAAAGTTCTAAATTTGATAAAAAATTCAGATCAATACTTCGGCATAATGATATTGAAGAAAATAATATCATTTAAGAAGAAATAACATCCCTTACCTCGGAAATACGGTACTTCTGACTGGAATACTAGATATAGTGTTGAAGGAAACTTGCACCGTATAGCAACACTCAAAGTATCAAATACTCACAAGAATACGCTCGATATAGAGAGAGAAAGAGAGAGAAACTTGTGTTTCTGGTGTGATTTTCAATTCTAACCTAAGCACCCTATTTATAGGAAAATGCTTAGAACACCAAAGCAGAAAATTGAATATAATAATATTATATTTACAAAATTGTCAAGCCCACCTAAGAAATCTGATTTCAGATCATGTATAACACATGTGAGCCACTCAATTGCAACAAAAAACATTTTTCTTAAAAAAAACATTTTAAACTCCAAAAATCAATTATTTCGGAACTTCAGAACTTCAATAATTCATAATAAATAGCCCTTTTATCAGAAAATTCGAATCTCGCGAGTTTTTATAGGAAATTCAATTCTCTACAACTTTGCAGAAGAAAGTTTTTCCAAATTCTAAACAGAAATTGATCGAAATCCACAAACGGACGATTTTACAGTCAATAATAAATTTTCGGTCAAGAATTGTGTCCACCAACACACAAAACATGTGTTAATCATTTAATACCACAAAAATACTCTTCCTCCTTATATACTCATATATCCCACATTCATTGTAAAAATATCACCATCAATATATTATTAAAATAATATATTTAAATGAATTATTTTATCAGAAAAAAATAAATTATTAATTTTCAACAATTGTCACATTAAAAATTTTCTCTATCTATATCCACATAAAATCAATATTTTCCTCATCATATAAATCAATAATTAATTATACACAAATAATATTACAGAATCACAGTACTGGCAGCCAGGCCGTTCCCAGGAAAGAGGGGGCTTTCCAATAAGGATCTCTCCTTACTGGCGCGCAATTAGATGACCAAACCTCTCCTTAGACAGAACTTTCTAGACATTGCCAATAATGTTATCTAATAATATTATTCAGATAATATGAATTATTGTTCCGATAATAGAAAATACTGTGTAGTGACAATTATTAAAACAACAGTAATATAAAATATCAACGCAGCAATTATTGAATCAATAAAATACAATATTGAACAGTAATTACTGTAACAATTATTGAGTAGTGCCTTCTTACGTAAGAATCAATAATTGGTGAAATATCGTGTGCTACTGTGCAACAACGCGTATTACTGTGCTTTAACCACCGGGTATTCCAACAGTATTAACGGTAACAACTACGCCGTTATGTATAAACAACTTGTTTTTGTCGTTTTCTTCATCCAATCGCTTTCCGTTATGGGGCCCACAAAAGACTGCGCCGTCGTACGAATATTCTCCGACAGTAAGAATATTCCACGACCAAGCGAATATTCCCCGACAACAATGAATATTTTATAACCACTTGCTTATTTAAAATATTTGCGCATTTCACCCATAACTAACCACATTAATCAAATCAACCCTTACTATTTCAAAATAATAAATAGAGGAAATTAAATTTCATTTATTAATAATTTGGGGTCTTACATCACATTTCTAGGTTCCAATGCAAACCTAGGATGTGCTAAGTTAAAAATTTTCCAAGCCTGCCCATCTGCGGGATGGTTTAGTTTCCCATCTTTAGCTTGAGATTTCGCATGCCAAGTCATATGTTCATTTGTTCTGGAAGACATGTACAATCTTTTTAGTCGATGTGTAATTGGAAAATACCTTAAAATCTTAGAAGGTATATTTGTTTTTTTGTTGTCAAACCCTCTTTATTAGGTCTAACCCGATCATGACTGCAAAACGTGCACCTTGTTTCATGTTCATTTTCCTTATAAAATAACATGCAATCGTTCGGACATGCATCGATCTTTTGGTATCCAAGACCTAACTTCTTCACCATTTTCTTACAAAAGTAGTCGTTTTCGAGCAATTTTTCACCCTCAGGCAATGTACTTTTTATGGTCTTCAAGAGCGACTCAAAACACTCATGGCTCATGTTATGATCAGCCTTGATATTAAGTAATGTCGCCATTACAGAAAATGTAGTGTGTTTGGTGCAACCATGCCACAACGGCTCGCTACCCTCGTCTAATAACTTAAAGAACGCTTTGGCATCAAAATTAATAGGTTGATCTCTACCTTGTTCCCAATCAAAATTCGGCGCTACAATATCATGAACCATTTCATTCATACGATGGGTGCTGCTGCCCGGATTGTGTACGTGTGTTGTACCACTATCTCTTCTCTGACCATGTGCCCACCAGTATTCTTCGTAATTTTTCATGAACCCAGAAACAAGTAAATGATAATTGACAATGTCTCTATTCATATAATTTACATTCTTACACTTCAAACAAGGGCATTTTATCTTGTTCTGACCATTCATACATTCTGGGTGACTATACGCATAATCTAAAAATACTTGGCAACCAACTCTAAATTCAGTTGAAGCACCTATCTGGACAACTGATTTTCGTCGACTCATCCACCTACGGTCTGAATAGAGGTCCATGATACCACGATACCTACTGCAGACAAGAATTATTGTATTCCCTTTGTTAGAGATTTACGATTCAGCTCAATGCCATTTATGATGCTTATAAATACATATAGATGTATATGTACATATATAACATGAATGTGCATCATAAATGTTACTTCAGGAATGGAATGAGGATACATACCAAAACAAGTAACATAGCATGAGATCGACTACCCAAAGGCATACTATATTGTTATGGATCTCAAATTAGACTGAAGTATGATCATATGTCATCCTACATATTTTAACTAAAAATATCTGCACCAGCCTAAAGACAATAGATTCATAGGGATATAATATGAATCATTGCATCATGCATGGCCTGCATATGCATTGGGACAAGTCTACATCATTTGTTTTTGCATATACGTAGGTATTATATAAATATACGCCTCTTTTCAGTTACCCGAACAACGAAAAAATTTTATCATAGTCTCCCTTATAATATGGACTATCCACATGCACGAGGGCATGCATATATGGCCATTTGCAGGCACCCAACACACAACCCAAGAAAAATATACAAATTCTGAATATAATACGACCAAAACAAAATAAAAACTAGTCTATAGGACTATTAATCCCCCTATCATAAGATAAAACAGTCTGAAGTAATGCTAAATTAAAATAATTAATAATTCAATCATTCACCTCTCGACTCTTGTCCCAGTAATGCTACATATATAATTACTCATATTCTTCAAATTACAAATATTCTCCGAAATTTCAATGATTTCATACTCAGAAATTTGATTACAAAATTAATAGAACAAATATATCTCAATCAAACAACCCTATATATAAACATATAGACAATACTAATACAACCCAGTAGCTAAAATTGAAAACTATACAAGTCACATTCAATACCAACAAAATAAATAATTATCAATCAGTCAATCACATAGAGTTCTCAATAATACTGTGAAGAATACATTTAAATACATATAAATCCATAAAAATATTACCTGTTTGCAAGAGACTTGGGCGGTGGGCGATGAGCGGTGGGCGGTGGGCGGCGGCCGTTCAGGCAGTCGATGGGCGGTGGGCGGTGGGCTTCTCCCTTTTCCCTTCTCAGCTCCGTTCTCCCGCTCTTTTCTCCCTCTGTTCTCCCACTCTTTTTCCTCTCTTCTCACTTTGATCTTCTTCTTCTTTTCTTCTTCTGTTCGATTGAACTCGTTCTGTTCGGTTCTCTGATATTAAAGAATCAGTGACCGCTATCCGCGACCGCTTCCGATCGATGTTTGTTAATGACGTGGACTTGGTAGCGACCGCATGCGGTCGCTATAAACTTTCCCGCTAACATATTGCGCCAATTTTTGGGCGGAAAACTTACACCAAAGACCGTCTGCGGTCGCGATTATTATATAGCAACTAGATTCAGTAAAAGTCGCCATAAGCGGTCGTTAATTCTAATATTGGCGACCGCATACTGAGGTCGCTGATATTATTGATCGCTGATAGACTATTTTCTTGTAGTGCGACTAGTTTTGAAATTTAGTGAATTCAAATAATAAATCGTCTCCAAACAATAAATCAGCACTTGAATCCTCATGAAGTCGTCATAGAGGCCAAGTACTAGAGTGTAAAAATTTATTTAATTATCCAAGCAAAATCTATTATACTCTATGACGACTGCCAATGCCAATTATAGTTTCCACATCTAAAAGACCATGATATCAGATAAATAGCAAACAACTGAAGAAGAAGACATTTCAAAATGAACCCTACCAGGCTACCCTACTTGAATCTGTTGGTTTTTGAATTTATGATGTTTTGAATGATGACTAATTTAAGTATATTAGACATGTGCATGGTTCATGGTTTGTTATAATATTATTATTAATATGCATGTGTTATGGTTATTACATGAACACTTGTTGATTTTCTTCCGTTGGTAAGTTGGAATGTTTTAAAATTAAGGAAGATTTGATTTGGAGTTTATTAAGGAAGATTTGATTTGGAGTTTATTAAGGATGATTTGAATTTGAGTTTATTAAGGAATATTGGTATTTATAATTTTTAATGCTATCAAATATTATTAGATGGGTTTATATATGTTATTCCAGCTGGCTCAAATTTCCTTCATCTATTATACAGAGTATTTCGTGGGTACTATAATTTATTTAAGGATATACTCTTGCTTAGTGGGACCCATAACTGTTAGTGGTACTTTGTATTCTAATTGAGAAAGGAGTCTTACTGAAGTTGTTTAGAGTTGGTGGGTCTCATCTTATCTTATCTCCTTGTTCCTTTATTTAAGGTGTTTTGGTTTGACTTGAAAACATATCATTGATTTACCAAATCTGTTGGACTCTTTAATTGCTAATATCATGGGGTATACCATCTTTAATATGCGCTTCCTATTCTATCTCTTGTTCATAACCGTTGGTCAATATTGTAGCTAATATTATGGGATTTAAATCATTTGATTTCTTGCTATGGGATTTAAATCATCTGATTTATTGCTAACAATTATTTTATAGCCGTTGGGTCTCTCTTTATATATAGTCTTATTTTCATGGCTAAGCACAGGAGGATACAAGAAGCTAATTCACGTAGCTATTCAGAGAAGAATCCTATTGAGAGCTTTCATTGTTTTTTTTCAGCTATTCATTGTACTGTCTATAATTCTTTGTGGCTGAAAAATAAGAAGTCTATTGTAATTTCTTATATCATATTCAAAGTTCAAAGCTTGTTTGGCTTGATAGATCCAGTAGTGGATAGGGTCTGTTCAAAGAGAGGTTTCAAGATTATAGAGGTGCAAAGGTCTCAGTGGTGGAAAGGTTGCAGAGGTACAAAGGGGGCAGAGGTGTCCATCAGTGGAAAACTTCTTTGTAACAGAGAGTTCTTTTTATTGTATTTAATTGAATATTAAGTTTAATAAAAAGAGTCTCCAATCCTAGTTGGGATTGGACGTAGATTAGGCCACTAGATTAGAGGATATGGGCTGAACCACGTAAAAATCTTGGTGTGATTTTTACTTCTGTTTATCTCTTTAACTGTCATTCACGTTCTGCACTTTGTTGTTATTCACGCTACTATCCAGACACTAAAGCAGATAAGTTTAGCTGTCTGATAATTAGAAACGAAGAACATAAGCTAAAGCAGACACTAAAGCAGACAGGCGTAGCTATCTGAATTATACCTGTCGCAGAAAATTTCAAAACATTTTCATCGTTCATCACTTTTAGCTTAAACACCTATTCACCCCCCCTCTAGGTGTGCACATACATATAATTACATTTGGTATCAGAGCTTGGCTCTACTAATATTGATCGTTGTAGGTCGTAGGGGAAGATCCTATGGCACACCTAAACTTTCAAGAAGGTCAGTCCACAAGTAGGCCACCGCTGTTGTTCGGAAGTGAAAACTTCAACTTTTGGAAGTTCAGAATGAAGATTTTTCTTAAAAGAGACCCATGGGAATGGTGGGTTGTTGAAAATGGACCTATCATTCCTAGACATGATGATGGCAAACCAAAGACTCTCATGGAGATGGATGCAAATGAAAGCTATATGTTTTCCTACAACTCAAGAGCCATGAACACCTTGCTAAGCGGAATAGTCCAAGCTGAAATTGATAAAGTATCATCGTGCAACACAGCAAAAGAAATATAGGATACAATCATCATGAGCCACGAGGGAACTACTATAGTGAAGGAGGTCAAACTGAGCATGTTAATGCACGAATATGAACAATTCAAATTGGAGAAAAATGAATCAATTAGAGATGCCCAAGCAAGATTCCTTACTCTAATGAATTCTCTAAGCATGCTCGGACAAAAGATTGATCAAAAGGAAATCAACCGAAAGCTTCTCAGAGTCATGCCAAAGCGATTCGCTCCAAAGGTTACTACACTTCAAGACTCAGACACAATTAGCACAATGGAAACTCTTACCTTATTTGGAGAACTTGAAGAGTTTGAAAACTAATTAAAATTGTACGATGAAGAAGATGAGGCACCTAAGAAGAAGACCTTGGCTCTACAAGCTGAAAGCTACATAGAAGGAAATGATGAAGATTTTGATGAAGAAATTGAAATGCTCTCAAGAAAACTCGAGAGACTACTTCAAAGAAGGAAAGAAAGGAAGAATCAAAAAGGTAGCTCAACTCCAATGAGCAAGTCCAAAACAGAACAAGATGAAGAAATTGGCCAATTATGTTTCATGGGACTAGAAGACGATGATCAACTTGAGGTAACGAATTTTCATGAAAATTTTGAAATATCTACATCTGATTATCTTGCTTTACAAAATGAAAATCAAAGGCTTAAAAAGAAAACTGCTTATTTTAAGAATTGCGTAAATGAGCTAATGAATGAAGTTGAGTCACTTATTGAAGAAAGAAAAGAAAATGAATATCTTAAAAATGAAAATCAAAGTTTAAAAGAAAAATTGAAAATGAGATATGCATGCATAGATGTTTTTAATGATGGAAAAATTATGAATATGCAACATGATGATAATATAATAAATGCAAAAATAGCATCTTTAAAAAATGATCTTGCTAAATTTGTGCAAGGAGAAGAGAACTTAAATGTTATGTTAGGGGCACAAAGGTCCAGTCTTGATAAACAAGGGATTAAGTATAATCCTATTAAAAATGTGAAAAATAGGACTAATAATAATATTAGAATGATTAATAGTAAATCAAGGCATAAACCACTTTATTGTTCACCATTTGTTACTTGTAAAAAATGTGGTTTTAAAGGTCATTTTGATTCTAATTGTAATAAAATTAGAATAAAACAAATTTGGGTAAAGAAATGTGATTTATATGCTACTAACCCAAATGGACCCAAGAAAATTTGGGTACCAAAAAGATAGAGACTATTTATTTGTTTTGTAGGTGTCTCAAGATCAAAAAAGAGATGGATGATACTTTACACTGAAAGAGTAAGTTATCTATAAATTATTTGGCGAAATTTGTAAGTAGCTCATGTTGTTTAAATAGAGTTTTAATTAGATATATTATTATAAAAACTATATGGATTTCGTATTACAAGGGTTCATAACATCATGTCAAATGTTCCATATTTAATACACATGATAATCTTGATATAAGGTTGATGAATATGTTTATATTTTATTTGATAATTTTGACCTTGATCTGTCAAAAGAAGAAGATGGAGACTTTGCAGGAATACAGTTAAGGGATCAGGAATTTGGAAAGAAAACAGCTCAATCCAGACAGCCTAAGCCGTCTGCATCAGAAGGAAAAACTGATGAACTAGGAAAACATGCAGACACCTAAATCCAGACAGCTCGACCCGTCTGTTTTAGAAGGAAGATCAGATGAATATTCTAATGCAAAATCTGATATTCCAGAAAGTGAGAAAGTGAATCAGATGAACAAATGACCAATGGTAGTCTTCCAAGAACAACCAAAATAGTGAAAAATTATCCTCTTAACCTGAGCTTTAAAGACTAACATTGGGATGACCAAAAGAAGTGCTATTGAATAGATTTTTGATTCTGAGTTTATAAAATCCAAATCTACACTAAGGAGCACAACTATCAAGCTTTTCACTGGTAACAAAATATTGCTATATAGGTAACAAATCACAAATGTATGATTATATTGTTCACTTGTTATATGTGATTTTGTCATAACTTTGCTCCAATGTCATTCTTTATGCTTATAACCTTACTATATGTGATATGAATTATTTTTTGTTGATGACAAAGGGGGAGAGATATAACTTGATGATTTATTTCTTTTTGATAATGACAAAGAGGGAGAGATATTTGGGTATATTTATCTTGGTTTGAATTGGTATTCATATTGATATTGAGATACTATATTATGCTGGAATATGCAATGATGATTATTTGGATAAAGTAATTTTCTTTTGCTCCTTAATATGCATAAAATTAGGGGGAGCCATATACTTAGGGGGAGCATGTTAGTGCATAAATTGTCATCATCAAAAAGGGGGAGAATGTTAGTTTTTGAATTTATGATGTTTTGAATGATGACTAATTTAAGTATATTAGACATGTGCATGGTTCATGGTTTGTTATAATATTATTATTAATATGCATGTGTTATGGTTATTACATGAACACTTGTTGATTTCCTTCCGTTGGTAAGTTAGAATGTTTTAAAATTAAGGAAGATTTGATTTGGAGTTTATTAAGAAAGATTTGATTTAGAGTTTATTAAGGATGATTTTAATTTGAGTTTATTAAGGAATATTGGCATTTATAATTTTTAATGCTATCAAATATTATTAGATGGGTTTATATATGTTATTCCAGCTGGCTCAAATTTTCTTCATCTATTATACAAAGTATTTCGTGGGTACTATAATTTATTTAAGGATATACTCTTGCTTAGTGGGACCCATAACTGTTAATGGTACTTTGTATTCTAATTGAGAAAGGAGTCTTACTGAAGTTGTTTAGAGTTGGTGGGTTTCATCTTATCTTGTCTCATTGTTCCTTTATTTAAGGTGTTTTGGTTTGACTTGAAAACATATCATTGATTTACCAAATCTGTTGGACTCTTTAATTGCTAATATTATGGGGTATACCATCTTTGATATGTGTTTCCTATTCTATCTCTTGTTCATAACCGTTGGTCAATATTGTAGCTAATATTATGGGATTTAAATCATCTGATTTCTTGCTATGGGATTTAAATCATCTGATTTATTGCTAACAATTATTTTATAGTCGTTGGGTCTCTCTTTATATATAGTCTTATTTTCACGGCTAAGCACATGAGGATACAAGAAGCTAATTCACGTAACTATTGAGAGAAGAATCCTATTGAGAGCTTTCATTATTTTTTTTCAGCTATTCATTGTACTGTCTATAATTCTTTGTAGCTGAAAAATAAGAAGTCTATTGTAATTTCTTATATCATATTTAAAGTTTAAAGCTTGTTTGGCTTGATCGATCCAGTAGTGGATAGGATCTGTTCAAAAAGAGGTTTCAAGATTCCAGAGGTGCAAAGGTCTCAGTGGTGAGAAAGGTTGCAGAGGTGCAAAGGGGGCAAAGGTCTCCATCAGTGGAAAACTTCTTTGTAACAGGGAATTCTTTTTATTGTATTTAATTGAATATTAAGTTTAATAAAAAGAGTCTCCAATTCTAGTTGAGATTGGACGTGGATTAGGCCACTAGATTAGAGGATAGGGGTTGAACCACGTAAAAATCTTGGTGTGATCTTTACTTCTGTTTATCTCTTTAACTGTCATTCACGTTCTGCATTTTGTTGTTATTCACGCCACTATCCAGACACTAAAGCAGACAGGTTTAGCACACTAAAGCAGACAGGTTTAGCTGTCTGATAATCAGAAACAAAAGCATAAGCTAAAGCAGACACTAAAGCAGACAGGCGTAGCTGTCTGAATTATACAAAATTTCAAAAAGTTTTCACCGTTCATCACTTTTAGCTTAAACACCTATTCACCCCCTCTAAGTGTGCACGTATATAGAATTTCAGAATCAACATACAATAAATAATTGGAAAATAAATGGCCTCAAGCTCCTTCATTATGTCCTCCGCAAATCGGTTGTTATCCAACCACTAAAACGCCTGAATTAAATTATTATATATAGCATCCTCCATTTTCTTCTTGTCAGCTGCTGAATTCAGCTTGGAGCCAACATTCTCATCCCATATGTAATTCTCCAACGCCTTAATCTTCTTCTCAGCATCCCGAATCATCCTCTCAATCTCTTCCTTTGACAGTCGTTGCGGATTCTTACCCTTCTAACACTAATAGGGGTAGAGATCACATTTGGGGCGGAGAGCTTCACTAGCGAAGGAAATACGGTCTCATGCAACAAGCGACTAAATCAAACCAATTTATAAGTCATTTGTTACTATTCACCTGTTTGGGAATGACTTATTTCTCAACTTATAAGTTGAGTTTTAAGTCAAAAAAATAAATAAGTATTTGTAACTTATTTTAAAATCACTTATAGTTTGACCAAATATAATGTCTATTTTGTCCCTATTTTATTTTGTCCTTCTTTTTAGTAATCTTTACATTTATTTTAACTTACAAGGCTTTGAGTCAAACACTTTCTAACTTATTTTAACTTAATTTTTGACTTATAAGTCAAATTAATGCCGAACGTTTTTACTTATAAATCACAACTTAAACCAACTTATAAGTTAATTAATATTCTAACTTATAATTCATTCCCGAAATGCCATGAGTTGAATTCTTTATATTTTTTTGCTGCATTGTTTTTATGTCTTTTTACTCTGCAGCAGGAGTTGAATTCAATACTATCAGAAGTCTCGATTCCTCTAGGAGGTGTCTTTTTACTCTAGGTTTCGCTCATGATTCAATAAATAAACTCAAAACGAACCTTCACGTATCTCTCTGCAGCTAATTATAAATTGTATGAATTTGAATTTAAATTTAAATACATTTTGTACAAAATAGCATGTAAAAGTTGTAATTTATAGCTTTAAAAGCTAACCATAACATTTTAAAAAAATCAAGTGTTTGAATTAATGAGTTGTTTAATATAAATTACTGTATCATATAATTAATCATGGTAAATTTCTTAATTTTGTGCTAAAATATGAACGTTGTACGCTAGTGATTTTATAGGCCATTTATAAAGAATGTGTTCTCTCTTTTTCTTATTGTTATTGAAACAGTCCCAATAAAAGACTGAGCATTACAATAAATAAATAAATAAATGAAAGAATTTTTTTCCTTGTCAAAAAATAAAAAAGTTATGAGCTAAACTTGTTAAACCATAGGCTACTCAATGGAGTGGTGGGTCTTCAAAATTCAAAATTACTTTTTATCAAATCTAGATTTCAATCAAAATTTCATAAAAGTAGATGAAATACCATTTCATAAAAAAAATTTATTACCCTTGTCAAAAGTAGATGAAAGGTAACACAGTAGGAGTAATTATTAAGATATACGAGTTGCCATTAATTTGATTCATTAGAGAACTGCAAAGAAATCCTATAGCCATTTGTCGTCATTCACGCCCTGGTCAGCACTAAAGAAATCATATTGTCATAGGCTAAAAAGTTCTTGCATCATAATAATACTTAAAAACTGATCAAATATTCGCATCCAAAACGCCTTGATCAGATATAAATTCAAAAATCCACCAAAACTACTTAAATTTACCATTAATCAATTACCTCAATTCTTGGGGTCTACACGGCACCGCTTCTGCCTATGAGTGTCCTCACCCATGCGATTAGGACCACCACCAGTTCTATTCATTTTGGCAAAGATTGGGTTGCATATGCCTTCAAGCACCTTAATCTTGTCCTCAAACTCGTCCACCTCTGCAAACCGATTGCCATCCAGCCACTGAAATGACTGCCTGATAGCATCCTCCATCCTCTTCTTGTCAGCTGCTGGAAGCTTCGAACTATACATCTCATTCCTGATGGAATTCCTCATGTTATATGTGTAATTCTCCAACGCACCCATGGCCTTAATCTTCTTCGTGTGCTCCTCATCTTCAACCTTATACTTCTCAGCATCTTGTACCATCCTCTCAATCTCCTCCTTCGACAGTCTTCCCGTGTCGTTAGTGATTCTAATATTGTTCTTCACCCCATTGGCCTTATCCTCAGCGGAAACATTCAACACCCCATTTGCATCGACATCAAAGGTTACCAAAATTTTCGGGTCGCCCCTTGGAGCAGGGGTGAGGCCAGAAAGCCGAAACTGTCCCAATAAGTTGTTATCTGTCGATCTTGTTCTTTCGCCCTCGAAAACTTTCATCAACACAGTTGTCTGATTATTATGGCATGTCGTATGTACATGTTCCTTTGTGGTGGGAATAGTTGTGTTCCGTGGAATAAAAACAGTCATTACTTCCCCAACAGTTTCAATCCCAAGGGACAAAGGAGCAACATCTAACAGAACTAAGTTCTGAATCTTGTCAGTACCCTGACCACTCAAGATAGCAGCCTGCACTGCTGCACCATATGCAACAGCCTCATCAGGATTAATGGTCTTGCAGAGCTCCTTACCATTGAAGAAATCTCGCAATAGCTGCTGGACTTTTGGAATTCTAGTAGATCCACCCACAATGACAACGTCGTGTATCCTACTTTTATCCATCTTGGCATCTCTCAAACACATGTCCACAGGCCCCAGACACTTTGTGAATAGATCAATGTTCAGCTCCTCAAATTTAGGACGACTGATTTTTGTGGTGAAATCAATACCCTCATACAAAGAATCAACCTCAATCGAGGCCTGGGGAAAAGAAGAGAGAGTCCGTTTTGCCCTTTCACAGGCAGTCCTCAATCTCCTTATGGATCTAGGGTCTCCACTCATATCCCTACTGTACTTCCTGGTGAATTCCTGAACAAAGTGGTTCACCATTCGATTGTCAAAGTCCTCCCCTCCGAGGTGAGTGTCACCGGATGTAGCCTTTACTTCAAAGATACCATCTTCGATTGTCAGAAGAGAAACATCAAAAGTACCACCACCAAGGTCAAAAATAAGCACATTTTTCTCCCCGGCTGAACTACGACTGGACTGCTTCTTGTCAAGACCGTAAGCAATGGCAGCAGCTGTCGGCTCGTTGATGATACGGATTACATTAAGGCCAGCAATAGTTCCAGCATCTTTTGTAGCCTTGCGCTGAGAGTCATTGAAGTACGCAGGGACTGTTATAACAGCATCCTTTACTATTGATCCAAGGTATGCCTCGGCAATCACCTTCATCTTTATGAGGACCATAGATGAGATCTCTTCAGCTGCAAATTGCTTCTCCTCACCTTTGAAATTGACCAGAATCATGGGCTTATCACCAGGACCAGCAATAACTTTAAATGGCCAATGTTTCATGTCATTTTGTACAAATGAATCATTGAATCTCCTACCAATCAATCGTTTAGCATCTGTATAAAATACCAAACAAAATAAACCAAGTACCAGAAATATTAATTTACAAGGTAACTAATTAAATAAATAGAACTAGTTCTCTCCTATATAGACACTAAAGTAACATAAGCATGACGGCAAAATTGAAAACAAACACAAACTAACTTAAATAGTAGTCCAGTTTAGTACACACATACACATACACACCACACTATGTAAAATAAAGAACTGACCACTTTAGTACTCCATGAGAAAAATAGTTAATTTTCATAGGTCCTACAAAAAGAGTCTTATTTATAAATTTACAAATTTTAAATACAATTTTTTGTTCCATGTCTAATCAAAATTTATTGATTATTTAGTTAATTAGACATTAAGTGGTTTTATATTGGATTTTCATTACATAAAGTTGTTGCAGTCTTGAAACATTCATAACTTTTTGTCACATTTGCTTTTTAAAACTGGGGAAAACTTTTTGTTACATTTGTTTTAAAAAAATCCACAAAGTTCCACAAGATCTTTATCAGAATAGTAAGCTGACATAGATTGATAGATATATCGCTTGTTATAAATCAAGCCAGATGCAATATTTGTAATATTTGATATAAAAAAGGGAAAAAAAATAATGATCAAGAGTTTAACAACTTCATGAAATTTGATCATTTTATATCATCATCAAAACAAATGAAACCCTTTTTATAAAATAAAAAAGGAATGAAAAATGGGACTTTTTTTGTTGTAAAAAGGGTTTCAAGTTTCATTTTATAAATGCATGCGTATTTTTACATATATAGAGAGTGTGTGTATCGAATGGAACATATAGTTTTTTACCAAAGACGGTGTTAACAGGGTTCATGGCGGCCTGGTTGTAGGCTCCGTCGCCGATGAAACGCTCTGTATGAGTGAAAGCCACACAAGACGGCGTCGTCCTGTTACCCTGCTCATTCGCAATGATTTCAACGCCGCCGTGTTGCCAAACTCCGACGCACGAGTACGTGGTGCCCAGATCTATACCGATTGCACTTCCTCCTTTCCCTTTTCCGTTCCCTTTTCCTTCTCCTTTTCCGTCCATGATTGTGTAATAGTAGTAGGTTACTAGTTTCTATTCAACAGAATTTACTAAACAGCATTAGAAATTTGGAAAGAGATTACTACAAGGATGAAAAGTTAAAGAGGCGTAATATTAATGGATTCTGGGCAGCAATTTTGAAAATTAAAAAAAGAATTGAGGACTTGATTTGACTAGGAGTGGGGCCTTCCTTCCTTCCTAACTATTAGAGCGAAATACAGTTCTAACTTGATTTATACTAGTTCGAGCTTAAAATAATATCTAAATTTTATGCATTAAATAAGTTACCCATAAAATAAATAATTTTTAGATAAATAAAATTTTAAAATACATCTTGAACTTCTAAACACACTAAAGTCATGTTTTTTAAAAGGATAACACTTATAATTAAAATATTTAATTCTAATCTTTTGAATAAAAATTGAATTTGGGACTATTAATTCAATAATAAAAAAAATGACTTGCATTGGATGACTATTTAATATCATATTTAATCACGTATTTTTATCTCCATCATTTAAAATCTATGTTCATTTATACCCGTGCTATTAAAAATACAATATCTTTATTATTATTGGTAAGGGTGTAAACGAGTCGAACCGGAGCGAACAGAGAGCTACTCGAATTTGACTCGAAATAATAAATTTGTACTCGAATTCGGTTTGAATTCGAATTATATTTGAAAATCCTACTCAGATTCGACTCGAATTCGATCCGACTCGACTCGAATATTTATTCAAACTACTCGCGAGCTTCAAATTCAAGCTCGAATTCGAGTCTCCACATAATAACTGATTTTATAATAAATATAATTATAAATTAAATTTGTTATTTTACTTAAAAATGAGAAAATATATTTATTATTACACTTTACAAATATAAAATCACAATTAAAATTATAAACAAAACAAAATAATTGTGACAACCCCAAAATAGGTCCATTCCACCCAACCCATTCTGAGTCGTCAAATACATGGTACAGAAAACAACTACAACTTTATTACAACAATTGTCGTGCAAAATACAACAACACATATGCTGTGAGTTTGGATACAAATATATACCAAATGTGACTCATGTTCCAAACGTGGACATCACCTCACAATAACACCTTACATAAAGGTATAGTCAAAAACTGTTTTAGAAACTAGAATCTTTGGGAAGTGCTAAAGGAAACCTTCGTACATGGGAGGCCATGCGTCTAGGTTATGATAGATATCATATGGCCACAGAATTATCCTTGGTTGACCCAATAGACCCCAAAGAAAAACGAGAAGATTACTATCATATTCTTCTCAATGGTGAGTCTTCTCTTGACTTATCATTATCTCCACTGTCTCTAATTGAGAATTATACTTCAAACAAACACCAAGATTATATAGGTAGTGCTCGTATATATACTCAGCAAGTGGATGAGCACAACCCTGTCCTATGATGACACGAGGTTGTATGTCATTAGACATCTTGTATGATAGTGACAAAACACCCTTCCAACGTTGGGTTCGCCTCACCCTATTTTCTTCACTAAATATAACTACTAAATGATGACCACCGTTCTATTCCCTTGTTACCCCCCGCTCGACCCAGCTACACTCTTATTACCTGAAAGGAATTGTGAACAGAAGGGTGAGCACAACTAGCCCAGTAAAGAATATCATGACTAAAGATAAATAAATTATCAATAGTCTTCATCAATAATAAATCAGAGATTTAGAACATATGGTAGATGATAAAAAATTTCAACCATAGTTGCAGCGGAACATGCAATCCATTAGAAGAGTCAAATAGACTATAAAGTCTATTATCTTCTCCATGTTAAAATTCCACCAACAATGTTTTATCCCTGTAACATCAATCAACAGTTCTGGTCCACAATCATATAAATAACTCATAATCATAATTATGATTCTAAATTCCTCTTCTCATCCAGGACAAAGATAATTTTCATCACTTGTCTTTACCTGAAACATCAAAGATCATGGTTATACCAAATCACAATTCTTGTTCATAATCATACTAATAATTTCATCTTTGTACTACGGGCCAAATATATTCGTCAACAGTTTATCTTTGCACTACTGGCCAAAGATATTCAACAACAGTTCATCTTTGCACTACAGGCCAAAGATATTCAACAACATATCATCTTTGCACTACAGGCCAAAGATATTCATCAACAGTTCATATTTGTACTACAGGCCAAATATATTCATCAACAGTTCATATTTGCACTACATGCCAAATATATTAATATCTCAAAGAAATATATAATCATTTCAGAATTTATATAAACAATAAGTATAACCATGTTGATCAATTCACCTTTGCACTTAAGCTAAAGATATTCACTTATAAATTCAATGGTCATGATCATACCAGTCAACAATTCATCTTTGCACTACAGGCCAAAGATATTCCTCAGTCACGATCATACCAATAATTTACCCATCTTTACACTCAAGTGAAAGAGAAATTCAACATCAGGGTTATAAAAATGTTATATATGATAATAAAATCAATATAATCAATACATAGTTTTAATCTCAAGAGTAATATTCATAACTCAACTATAATTTGGTTAGAAAAAGAAACCAATTTTTATCGTGAATAGTAACTCGTGAATAGTAACTCATGAATAGTAACTCGACACAAAAAGGTAGAAATTTCACAATAAAATCTATACCAGTATTTCGGTATAATGATATTGAAAGAATAATATTTCTTAAGCTTATAAACAATTTATTTAAATTGTTTACACTTTACTAAATAATGCATTTAATCATTCTAAAATACCAAACTCATAAGATTTTATCACCAATAATCAAAACCCTCATCAAAAATCTGCATATACCTCATATAGGATTCTCAAGCCATAAAATCCTATTTTCCAATTTTCTTTCTTCACAAAACATATTTAATTCATTTACTCATAACTAGACCATTTTCATGAAAAATACCAAATCAGTTCTAAAAATATTTCTTTTCTGGGATTTAGCATAATATAGTCCCATAGTGAACATATATTTTTCTCAGAATTTTTAAAAGTCATTTACTATATTTCATATGGCCAAAATAGCCGAATATTTAGACATTTATCAAAAATTATACTTTTGTCTAAAAATTCTGAAATTTGCAGAGTATACTTCTATCATATACATGTACTCTCAATAAAAATTTCATCAATTTTGGAGTTAACCACAAGGAATTATAAGCTGTTACTTTTAAAATAGTCTTTTCTCATAAAATTCATAACTCTCAATCTATACATCCAAAAATCACCATTTTTGGACACAATCAAGAAAACTCATCAAAATATCATTTCAAATTTTTCCAGAATTTTTGAAGATCAGAAAAATTACGAAACTGAAAAACATAACAACCCTTAAAATTCCTTACTATCCCTTACTATCCCTTACTATCCCTTACCTCAAAAGAGCAGTACTTCTGACTGGATATCGGATATGATGCTGAAGAAAACTTGCACTGATGAATAGCAACTCACCAAGTATGTAAATACTCACAAAATACACTCAATAATCTAGAGAGAGAAAGAGAGAAAGCTTATGTTTCTGGTGTGATTTTCAATTCTAACTTAGCCTTCTATTTATAGGAAAATTTTGGTAGGTTTGACCTGCAACCTGATGGCTTTACCTGCTACTATTCCCACCCACCACATTTGAAATATAATTCAGCACATTTCTTCACCAACCACAAGTGGGGCCCACCAATTCTAGAATTTTCCACCAAAATGATAAACTCCGAAAATTCAACAATTTCTGAACCAGTCATCTCGTAAAATTCATAACAAATCATACGTTCATTTTTAACGGTTCAAAATTTGTGGACATATACTCAACTTATATATGTATAACATATCCAAAAATTACCACGATCCAACGGTCGGATTAAAAATTATAACCCTCGCAAAATATCTCAAAAACCCTGATTTTTAATACCTCCATTCCGACAAAAATACGGATAAAAATCTCAACATTAACTCCTTCATTTTTTAACCACAAAAATATATCCCTCATTTATATCCACATAAAATAAATATTTTCTTATCATATGAATCAATAATTAATTATTCACAAATAATATTACAGAATCACATTTATGACAACCAGGTCGTTCCCAGGAAAGAGGGGGCTTTCCAATAAGAATTTCTCCTTACTGGCGCGCAATTAGATGACCAAACCTCTCCTTAGACAGAACTTTCTAGACATTGCCAATAATGCTATCTAATAATACTATTCAAATAATATGAATTATTGATCTGATAAAGGAAAATACTGTGCAGCAACAATTATTGAAACAACAATAATATAAAATATCAACGCAACAATTATTGAATCAATAAAATAAAATATTGAACAGTAATTACTGTAACAATTATTGAGTAGTGCCTTCTTACGTAAGAATCAATAATTTCAAAAATACTGTGCAATACCGTGTGCTACTGTGCAATAACGCGTATTACTGTATTTTAACCACCGGGTATTTCAACAGTGTTAACGGTAACAACTACGCCGTTATTTGTAAAAACTCAAATTTGTCGTTTTCTTCACCCGACAGTTATTCTGTTATGGGGCCCACAAATGGTTGCGCCGTCGTACGAATATTCCCCGACAGAAAGAATATTCCACGACCAAACGAATATTCCCCGACAACAATGATTATTTTATAACCACTTGCTTATTTTGAAAAAAAATCATATTTCACTCATAACTTTAAATTTTTATCAATTTAACCATTTACTGAATAGTAATTATAAGAAAAATTGAATACTTTTATTTCATAAAATTCGGGGTCTTACAATCTCCCCTCCTTATGAAATTTCGTCCCCGAAATTTACGTACCTGGTATTTCGAAGAGTTGAGAATACCTTGCTTCTATTTCAGATTCTATCTCTCAGATCATCATGATTTCTCCATTGCTCATCTCCTATGATAACTTCATTTGGGTTCCTCATTTGTTGGGAAGTCATGACAACTGCCATCCCTCGAACTACTCGACTTTGACTTGTCTGGAGTAGCATTTGGCGTCATCATTACCGTTGGAATATACCTTTCTATAGGACATATTCCTCCCTCAACTGCCTCTTCGTACTCCTCATTCATGATCTGAATCATCAATCTTCGATCCATATCGGATTCAGGTTGACCGCTATGTACAGGGTAATTCAAAACTCGATGTTGGGTTCTCCCAATTGCTTTCCAAAAAGAGAAATTCATATCATCTATTTTAGCCTTCTTAGATCGAACATCTCTTTCCACAATATCCACGTGTCGTGCGGCTTTTGCCCATGCATCACTTATTCTCACTCGTTCAGTTTTTTCTTCTCTCAGCTCAGATTCTATTTTTATCATCTTATACTCTGCCAAAGAATGCTTCTGTTCAAGCATCACATATCGGGTAACACAAGCTTGAATTGTTGCATCCTTTTGTTCCACGACCGCCTGTCGTTCTTCTGCCTGCTCTTCTAACTCATGAATACGATTTTGAAATTCTACATTTTGATCATATAATACCTCTAATAAACTCTCCTCTGGTACTTCTTCTTCCTCTTCTTCCTCAGTCTCAGCTGTTACCTCTGCGACTATCTCGGGTGTAACTATCAATTCTTCACTCACCACATGGATATCTCTAATTCCTTCTTCGTCTGACATCACATTATCACGGTTAGTGATTAGAGGTATCCCCACAGTCTCATTCACTCCATTATTAGCATTCTCAGCTGCCATTCTCAAATACTGCCATAAAACAAGGGTTAATTAAACAAATTAACATATCACATAATATCCCAATATTATGACTGACCAACAAATAAGCTTAGGTAGGACACACTAGCGAAGGATTTACTCATCTCTCCCCTCCTAGTTGTATTCCCCGATCTCCGCCAGAGATCATATCCCCAAGCTCTGATACCACCTGTGACAACCCCAAAATAGGTCCATTCCACCCAACCCATTCTGAGTCGTCAAATACATGGTACAGAAAACAACTACAACTTTATTACAACAATTGTCGTGCAAAATACAACAACACATATGCTGTGAGTTTGGATACAAATATATACCAAATGTGACTCATGTTCCAAACGTGGACATCACCTCACAATAACACCTTACATAAAGGTATAGTCAAAAACTGTTTTAGAAACTAGAATCTTTGGGAAGTGCTAAAGGAAACCTTCGTACATGGGAGGCCATGCGTCTAGGTTATGATAGATATCATATGGCCACAGAATTATCCTTGGTTGACCCAATAGACCCCAAAGAAAAACGAGAAGATTACTATCATATTCTTCTCAATGGTGAGTCTTCTCTTGACTTATCATTATCTCCACTGTCTCTAATTGAGAATTATACTTCAAACAAACACCAAGATTATATAGGTAGTGCTCGTATATATACTCAGCAAGTGGATGAGCACAACCCTGTCCTATGATGACACGAGGTTGTATGTCATTAGACATCTTGTATGATAGTGACAAAACACCCTTCCAACGTTGGGTTCGCCTCACCCTATTTTCTTCACTAAATATAACTACTAAATGATGACCACCGTTCTATTCCCTTGTTACCCCCCGCTCGACCCAGCTACACTCTTATTACCTGAAAGGAATTGTGAACAGAAGGGTGAGCACAACTAGCCCAGTAAAGAATATCATGACTAAAGATAAATAAATTATCAATAGTCTTCATCAATAATAAATCAGAGATTTAGAACATATGGTAGATGATAAAAAATTTCAACCATAGTTGCAGCGGAACATGCAATCCATTAGAAGAGTCAAATAGACTATAAAGTCTATTATCTTCTCCATGTTAAAATTCCACCAACAATATTTTATCCCTGTAACATCAATCAACAGTTCTGGTCCACAATCATATAAATAACTCATAATCATAATTATGATTCTAAATTCCTCTTCTCATCCAGGACAAAGATAATTTTCATCACTTGTCTTTACCTGAAACATCAAAGATCATGGTTATACCAAATCACAATTCTTGTTCATAATCATACTAATAATTTCATCTTTGTACTACGGGCCAAATATATTCGTCAACAGTTTATCTTTGCACTACTGGCCAAAGATATTCAACAACAGTTCATCTTTGCACTACAGGCCAAAGATATTCAACAACATATCATCTTTGCACTACAGGCCAAAGATATTCATCAACAGTTCATATTTGCACTACAGGCCAAATATATTCATCAACAGTTCATATTTGCACTACAGGCCAAATATATTAATATCTCAAAGAAATATATAATCATTTCAGAATTTATATAAATAATAATTATAACCATGTTGATCAATTCACCTTTGCACTTAAGCTAAAGATATTCACTTATAAATTCAATGGTCATGATCATACCAGTCAACAATTCATCTTTGCACTACAGGCCAAAGATATTCCTCAGTCACGATCATACCAATAATTTACCCATCTTTACACTCAAGTGAAAGAGAAATTCAACATCAGGGTTATAAAAATGTTATATATGATAATAAAATCAATATAATCAATACATAGTTTTAATCTCAAGAGTAATATTCATAACTCAACTATAATTTGGTTAGAAAAAGAAACCAATTTTTATCGTGAATAGTAACTCGTGAATAGTAACTCATGAATAGTAACTCGACACAAAAAGGTAGAAATTTCACAATAAAATCTATACCAGTATTTCGGTATAATGATATTGAAAGAATAATATTTCTTAAGCTTATAAACAATTTATTTAAATTGTTTACACTTTACTAAATAATGCATTTAATCATTCTAAAATACCAAACTCATAAGATTTTATCACCAATAATCAAAACCCTCATCAAAAATCTGCATATACCTCATATAGGATTCTCAAGCCATAAAATCCTATTTTCCAATTTTCTTTCTTCACAAAACATATTTAATTCATTTACTCATAACTAGACCATTTTCATGAAAAATACCAAATCAGTTCTAAAAATATTTCTTTTCTGGGATTTAGCATAATATAGTCCCATAGTGAACATATATTTTTCTCAGAATTTTTAAAAGTCATTTACTATATTTCATATGGCCAAAATAGCCGAATATTTAGACATTTATCAAAAATTATACTTTTGTCTAAAAATTCTGAAATTTGCAGAGTATACTTCTATCATATACATGTACTCTCAATAAAAATTTCATCAATTTTGGAGTTAACCACAAGGAATTATAAGCTGTTACTTTTAAAATAGTCTTTTCTCATAAAATTCATAACTCTCAATCTATACATCCAAAAATCACCATTTTTGGACACAATCAAGAAAACTCATCAAAATATCATTTCAAATTTTTCCAGAATTTTTGAAGATCAGAAAAATTACGAAACTGAAAAACATAACAACCCTTAAAATTCCTTACTATCCCTTACTATCCCTTACTATCCCTTACCTCAAAAGAGCAGTACTTCTGACTGGATATCGGATATGATGCTGAAGAAAACTTGCACTGATGAATAGCAACTCACCAAGTATCTAAATACTCACAAAATACACTCAATAATCTAGAGAGAGAAAGAGAGAAAGCTTATGTTTCTGGTGTGATTTTCAATTCTAACTTAGCCTTCTATTTATAGGAAAATTTTGGTAGGTTTGACCTGCAACCTGATGGCTTTACCTGCTACTATTCCCACCCACCACATTTGAAATATAATTCAGCACATTTCTTCACCAACCACAAGTGGGGCCCACCAATTCTAGAATTTTCCACCAAAATGATAAACTCCGAAAATTCAACAATTTCTGAACCAGTCATCTCGTAAAATTCATAACAAATCATACGTTCATTTTTAACGGTTCAAAATTTGTGGACATATACTCAACTTATATATGTATAACATATCCAAAAATTACCACGATCCAACGGTCGGATTAAAAATTATAACCCTCGCAAAATATCTCAAAAACCCTGATTTTTAATACCTCCATTCCGACAAAAATACGGATAAAAATCTCAACATTAACTCCTTCATTTTTAACCACAAAAATATATCCCTCATTTATATCCACATAAAATAAATATTTTCTTATCATATGAATCAATAATTAATTATTCACAAATAATATTACAGAATCACATTTATGACAACCAGGTCGTTCCCAGGAAAGAGGGGGCTTTCCAATAAGAATTTCTCCTTACTGGCGCGCAATTAGATGACCAAACCTCTCCTTAGACAGAACTTTCTAGACATTGCCAATAATGCTATCTAATAATACTATTCAAATAATATGAATTATTGATCTGATAAAGGAAAATACTGTGCAGCAACAATTATTGAAACAACAATAATATAAAATATCAACGCAACAATTATTGAATCAATAAAATAAAATATTGAACAGTAATTACTGTAACAATTATTGAGTAGTGCCTTCTTACGTAAGAATCAATAATTTCAAAAATACTGTGCAATACCGTGTGCTACTGTGCAATAACGCGTATTACTGTATTTTAACCACCGGGTATTTCAACAGTGTTAACGGTAACAACTACGCCGTTATTTGTAAAAACTCAAATTTGTCGTTTTCTTCACCAGACAGTTATTCTGTTATGGGGCCCACAAATGGTTGCGCCGTCGTACGAATATTCCCCGACAGAAAGAATATTCCACGACCAAACGAATATTCCCCGACAACAATGATTATTTTATAACCACTTGCTTATTTTGAAAAAAAATCATATTTCACTCATAACTTTAAATTTTTATCAATTTAACCATTTACTGAATAGTAATTATAAGAAAAATTGAATACTTTTATTTCATAAAATTCGGGGTCTTACAATAATAACTAATGTAAGACCCCAAATTATTAATAAATAAAATTTAATTTCCTCTATTTATCATTTTGAAATAGTAAGGGTTGATTTGATTAATGTGGTTAGTTATGGGTAAAATGCGCAAATATTTTAAATAAGCAAGTGGTTATAAAATATTCATTTTTATCGGAGAATATTCGTTTGGTCGTGAAATATTCTTGTTGTCGGAGAATATTCGTACGACGGCGCAGCCTTGTGTGGGCCCCATAACGGAAAGCGATTGGATGAAAAAAACGACAAGTATAAGTTGTTTATAAATAACGGCGTAGTTGTTACCGTTAATACTGTTGGAATACCCGGTGGTTAAAACACAGTAATACGCGTTATTGTACAGTAGCACACAGTATTACACCAATTATTGATTCTTACGTAAGAAGGCACTACTCAATAATGGTTACAGTAATTACTGTTCAGTATTTTATTTTATTGATTTAATAATTGCTGCGTTGATATTTTATATTACTGTTGTTTCAATAATTGTCACTACACAGTATTTTTCATTATCGGAGCAATAATTCATATTATCTAAATAATATTATTAGATAACATTATTGGCAATGTCTAGAAAGTTCTGTATAAAAAGAGGTTTGGTCACCTAATTGCGCGCCAGTGAGGAGAAATCCTTATTGGAAAGCCCCTTCTTTCCTGGGAACTGTCTGGTTGTCAATATTGTGATTCGGTAATATTATTTGTGAATAATTAATTATTGATTTATATAATGAGGAAAATATTTATTTTATGTGGATATAGATGGAAAAAAAAAATTTAAAGTGACAATTGTTGAAAATCGATATTTTATCTTTTCTGATAAAATAATATTTTATTATATTATTATAATACAATAATGATGCTATTTTTACAATGAATGTGGAATATAAGAGTATATGAGGAGAAAAAATATTTTTGTTGTAAAAGTTGTTTAAAACATGTTAAACATGTATGTGGGCCCATTTCTTGACTGAAATTTGATTATAGCCTGTACAATCTCCTGTTTGTGGATTTCAGTCAATTTTTGTTTGGAATTTGAAAAAACTTTCTTCTGTAAAGTTGTAGAGAATTGAATTTCCTATAAAAAAGCGTAAGATTCGAATTTTCTAACAAAATGACTATTTATTATGAATTATTGAAGTTCTGAAATTCCTGAATAATTTATTTTTGGAGTTTAAAATATTTTTAATAAGAAAAACGTTTTTTTTTCTTTAGATGAGGTGTGTGTGGCTGATGTTGGACCAGATTTATGTGCGTAGAAAATTTTGATATATATATTAATATTATATTAAATTTTATGCTTTGGTGTTCTAAGTATTTTCTTATAAATAGGGTGCTTATGTTAGAATTAAAAATCACACCAGAAACTAAATATTTCTCTCTCTTTCTCTCTCGATATTTTGAGCGTATTCTTGTGAGTATTTTAATACTGTGAGTGTTGTTATACGCTGCAAGTTCAAGTCATAGCCTATATCCGGTGTTTCAACTAGAAGTACTGTCTTTACCAGGTAAGGGATGTTATTTTATTCAAAAACGATATTATTACTTCAATATCATTGTGCCGAAATATTGGTTAAAATTTTTTATCAAGTTTAGAACTTTTTATGTCGGGGTTACTATTCACGAGTTACTATTCATGAGTTACTATTCACGAGTTACTATTCACAAGTACTATTCACGAAGCATGATAATTTTTTTTTGTGAAATTTTTATCTTTTAGTGTCGGAGTCACTATTCACGTATACGACACTACTCACGAATACGGCACTATTCACAGAAAAAATAAATTTTTGTTTTTCGTCCAAAATATCTATTCTAGATACTAACTTTGATTGTATCAATGTTTTGATCATTCTTGAATTTTACTCCACTATGATTACTTATAAAGTATTTTTGGACATGGAATAGCTGAAATACGAATCCTTAATATTTATTCTTTTGTTTCACTGGATTCGTTTTCTTTAAAATATTTTTCATCATCCTCAATCCTAAATGATGATATAACTGAATATCTTTGGCTTGTAGTGCAAAGATGAATGATTTCTGATGAATATCTTTGGCCCGTAGTATAAAGATGAACAGGTGTTTAGATGAACATGGCCAACTGATGAATATCTTTGGCCTGTAGTGCAAAGATGAATATTTGATTCCAGATATATATTGATTGATGTTACTGTAACACCCCAGTTGTAAGACCCCAAATTTTATGAAATAAAAGTATTTAATTTTTTTATAATTACTATTCAGTAAATGGTTAAATTGATAAAAGTTTAAAGTTATGGGTGAAATGTAAAAACTTTTTAAAATACACAAGTGGTTATAAAATATTCATTGTAGTCGGAGAATATTCGTTTGGTCGTGAAATATTCTTTCTGTCGGAAAATATTCGTACGACGGCACAGCCATTTGTAGGCCCCATAACAGAATAACTGTCGGATGAAGAAAACGACAAATTTGAGTTTTTACGAATAACGGCGTAGTTGTTACCGTTAACACTGTTGGAATACCCGGTGGTTAAAATACAGTAATACGCGTTATTGCACAGTAGCACACGGTATTGTACAGTATTTTTGAAATTATTGATTTTTACGTAAGAAGGCACTACTCAATAATTGTTACAGTAATTATTGTTCAATATTTTATTTTATTGATTCAATAATTGCTACGTTAAAATTTTATATTATTGTTGTTCAATAATTGTCATTGCACAGTATTTTTCATTATCAGATCAATAATTCATATTATTTGAATAATATTATTAGATAACATTATTGGCAATGTCTAGAAAGTTCTATCTAAGGAGAGGTTTGGTCACCTAATTGCGCGCCAATAAGGAGAAATTCTTATTGGAAAGCCCCCTCTTTCCTGGGAACGACCTGGTTGTCATAAATGTGATTCTGTAATATTATTTGTGAATAATTAATTATTGATTCATATGATAAGGAAATATTTATTTTATGTGAATATAAATGAGGGATATATTTTTGTGGTTGAAAAAGAAAGAGTTAATGTTGAGGTATTTTATCTGTATTTTTATCGAAACGAATGTATTGAAAATTAAATTAGGATTTTTGAGATATTTTGCGGGGGTTATAATTTTTAATCCGACCGTTGGATCATGGTTTGAATATGTTATACATATATAAGTTGAGTATATGTCCACAAATTTTGAACCGTTAAAAATGAACGTATGATTTGTTATGAATTTTACGAGATGACTGGTTCAGAAATTGTTGAATTTTCGGAGTTAATCATTTTGGTAGAAAATTCTATAATTGGTGGGCCCCATTCTTGGTTGGTGAAGAAATGTGCTGAGATTTTTATTCAAATGTGGTGGATAGGAATAGTAGCAGGTAAAGCCATCAGGTTGCAGGTTAAGTTTGCTTCGGCGTGCTAACATTTTCCTATAAATAGAGGGCTAAGTTAGAATTGAAAATCACACCAGAAATAAGTTTTCTCTCTTTCTCTCTCTAGATTATTGAGTGTATTTTATGAGTATTTAGATACTTGGTGAGTTGCTATTTATCAGTGCAAGTTTCCTTCAGCGTCATATCCGATATCCAGTCAGAAGTGCTGCTCTTTTGAGGTAAGGGATAGTAAGGAATTTTAAGGGTTGTTATGATTTTCAGTTTCGTAATTTTTCTGAACTTCAAAAATTCTAAAAAAATTTGAAATGATATTTTGATGAGTTTTATTGATTGTGTCCAAAAATGATGATTTTTGGATGTATAGATTAAGAGTTATGAATTTTACGGGAAAAGACTATTTTAAAAGTAACCGCTTATAACTCCTTGTGATTAATTCCAAAATTGATGAAAATTTTATTGGAAGTATATCTATATAATATCAGTGTACTCTGTGAATTTTAGAATTTTTGGATAAAAGTATAATTTATGATAAATGTCTAAATATTCGGCAGTTTTGGCCATATGAAAAATAGTAAATGAGTTTTAAAAATTCTGAGAAAAATATATGTTCAATATGGGACTATATTCTGCTAAATCCCAGAAAAGAAATATTTTTGAAACTGATTTGGTATTTTTCATAAAAATGAACTAGTTATGAGAAAATGAATTAAATATGTTATGTGAAGTAAGAAAATTGAAAAATAGGATTTTATGGCTTGAGAATCCTATATGAGGAATATGCAGATTTTTGATGAGGATTTTGGTTATTGGTAATGAAATCTTATGAGTTTGGCATTTTAGGATGATTAAATATATTATTTAGTAAAGTGTAAACAATTAAAATAAATTGTTTATAAGCTTAAGAAATATTATTATTTCAATATCATTATACCGAAATATTGGTGTAGATTTTATTGTAGAATTTTTACCTTTTTGTGTCGGGTTTACTATTCATGAGTTACTATTCACGAGTTACTATTCACGGGTTACTATTCACGAGTTACTATTCATGACAAAATTGGTTTCTTTTTTTAACCAAATTATAGTTGATTTATGAATATTATTCTTGAGATTAAATCTAGATGTTTTGATTATATTGATTTTACTATTAAATATAACATTTTTATAATCCTGATGTTGAAATTCTCTTTCACTTGAGTGTAAAGATGGGTAGATTGTTGGTATGATCATGACTATGGGTTCTCTTTGGCCAGTAGTGCAAAGTTAAATTGTTGACTGGTATGATCATGACCATTAAATTTATAACTGAATATCTTTAGCTTAAGTGCAAAGGTGAATTGATCAACGTGGTTATAATTATTGTTTATATAATTCTGAATTGATTATATATTTCTTTGAGATATTAATATATTTGGTCTGTTGTGCAAATATGAACTGTTGAGGAATATCTTTGGCCTGTAGTGCAAAGATGAATTATTGATGAATATCTTTGGCCCGTAGTGCAAAGATGACCTGTTGTTGAATATCTTTGGCCTGTAGTGCAAAGATGATCTGTTGATGAATATCTTTGGGCCGTAGTGCAAAGATGAATTTATTAGTATGATTATGAATATGAACTGTGATTTGGTATAACCATGATCTTTGATGTTTCAGGTGATGAAAATTATCTTTGTCCTGAATGAGAAAAGGAATTTAGAACTACAATTACGATTATGAGTTATACACGTGATTGTAGACAGAAATTGTTGATTGATGTTACAGGGATAAAACATTATTGGTGGACTTTTAACATAGAGAAGATAATAGACTTTATGGTCTATTTGACTCTTCTAATGGATTGCTCGTTCCGCTGCAACTATGGTTGAAAAGTTGTATCATTTATCATATGTTCTAAATCTCTGATTTATTACTGATGAAGGCTATTGATAATTTAATTATCTTTAGTCATGATATTCTTTACTGGACTAGTTGTGCTTACCCTTTTGCTTCACAATTCCTTTTCAGGTAATAAGAGTGTAGCTGGGTCGAGCGGGGGTAACAGGGGAATAGGACGGTGGTCATCATTTAGTAGTTATATTTGGTGAATCATCTAGGGTGAAGCGAACCCAACGTTGGAAGGGTGTTTTGCCACTATTATACAAGATGTCTAATGACATACAACCTCGTGTCATCATAAGACAGGATTGTGCTCATCCACTTGCTGAGTATATTTACGAGCACTACCTATATAATTTTGGTGTTTGTTTGAAGTATAATTCTCAATTAGAGACAATGGAGATAATGATAAGTCAAGAGAAGTCTCACAATTGGGAAGAATATGATAGTAATTTTCTCATTTTTCTTTGGGGTATATTGGGTCAACCAAGGATAATTCTCTCGCTATATGATATCTATCACAACCTAGAAGCATGGCCTCCCATGTACAAAGATTTCCTTGAGCATTTCCCAAAGATTCTAATTTTTAAAATAGTTTTTGACTATACCTTTATGTAAGGTGTCATTGTGAGGTGATGTCCACGGTTGGGATATGAGTCACATTTGTTATATATTTGTATCCAAACTCACAGCATATGTGTTGTTGTATTTTGCACGACAATTATTGTAATAAAGTTGTAGTTATTTTCTGTACCATGTATTTGGCGACTCAGAATAGGTTGGATGGAATGGACCAGTTTTGGGGTCGTTACACTAGTCCCACATCGAAAGATAAGGGAAAAATTTATCTGCATATAAGGAAATATGTTACTACCAATAGTACCTTCAAGTCATGACCTTTTGGGAGCCTGTGGTGGGCTAAGATTGTAAGACCCCAACTTATTAATGAATAAAATCAAATTTTCTCTAAATATTATTGTGAATAATAAGGGGTTAATTTGATATAATACTTTGGTTATGGGTGAAATGTGCAAATTTTGCAAAATAAGCAAGTGGTTATAAAATATTTATTTTTGGTCGGTGAATATTCGGTTGGTCGTGGAATATTCTTGCTGTCGGGGAATATTCGTACGACGACGCAGCCTTGTGTGGGCCCCATAACGGAAAGCGATTGGATGAAGAAAACGACAAGTATAAGTTGTTTATAAATAACGGCGTAGTTGTTACCGTTAATACTGTTGGAATACCCGGTGGTTAAAATACAGTAGCACACGGTATTGCACCAATTATTGATTCTTACGTAAGAAGGCACTACTCAATAATTGTTACAGTAGTTATTATTCAATATTTTATTGATTCAATAATTGCTGCGTTGATATTTTATATTATTGTTGTTTCAATAATTGTTGCTGCACAGTATTTTCATTTATCAGATCAATAATTCATATTATTTGAATAATATTATTAGATAACATTATTGGCAATGTCTAGAAAGTTCTGTCTAAGGAGAGGTTTGGTCATCTAATTGCGCGCCAGTAAGGAGAAATCCTTATTGGAAAGCCCCCTCTTTCCTGGGAACGGCCTGGTTGTCATAAATGTGATTCTGTAATATTATTTGTGAATAATTAATTATTGATTCATATGATAAGGAAATATTTATTTTATGTGGATATAAATGAGGGATATATTTTTGTGGTTAAAAATGAAGGAGTTAATGTTGAGGTTTTTATCAGTATTTTTGTCGGAATGGAGGTATTAAAAATCAGGGTTTTTGAGATATTTTGCGGGGGTTATAATTTTTAATCCGACCGTTGGATCGTGGTAATTTTTGGATATGTTATACATATATAAGTTGAGTATATGTCCACAAATTTTGAACCGTTAAAAATGAACGTATGATTTATTACGAATTTTACAAGATGACTGGTTCAGAAATTGTTGAATTTTCGGAGTTTATCATTTTGGTGGAAAATTCTAGAATTGGTGGGCCCCACTTGTGGTTGGTGAAGAAATGTGCTGAATTATATTTCAAATGTGGTGGGTGGGAATAGTAGCAGGTAAAGCCATCAGGTTGCAGGTCAAACCTACCAAAATTTTCCTATAAATAGAGGGCTAAGTTAGAATTGAAAATCACACCAGAAACAAGTTTTCTCTCTTTCTCTCTCTAGATTATTGAGTGTATTTTGTGAGTATTTAGATACTTTGAGAGTTTCTATTCATCAGAGCAAGTTTCTTTCAGCCTTATACCGGTATTCCGACCAGAAGTACTGATATTTTGAGGTAAGGGATATTATTTTCTTCTTAATGATATTATTTTCTTCAATATCATTATGCTGAAATATTGATATGAGTTTTTATCAAATTTGGAACTTTTTGTGTCGGGGTTACTATTCACGTATACGGCACTATTCACGTATACGGCACTATTCACGAATACGGCACTATTCACCGAAAAATAAAATTTTCCCTTTTTGTCCAAGATGTCTATTATGGTTACTATCTTTGATTGTATCCATGTTTTGATCTTTATTTTTGAATTCTGCTTCACAATTGATTATTATGAAGTATTATTGATCTTGGATAAACTGTTATACGAATCCCTACTATTTGTCCTTCTGTCTCATTGGATTCGTTCTCTTTAAGATATTTTTCATCATCCTCAGTCCTAAATGATGATATTACTGAATATCTTTGGCCTGTAGTGCAAAGATGTATAATTACTTGATGAATATCTTTGGCCTGTAGTGCAAAGATGAACAGGTGTTGAGATGAACATGACCGACTGATGATACAAATGAATATCTTTGGCCTGTAGTGCAAAGATGAATATTTGGTTAAAGATGATTATTAATTGATGTTACAGGGATAAAATATTGATGATGGACTTTTAAATCTTAGAAGATAGTAGAATTCTTTCTCTACTTGACTCTTCTAATGGTTTGCTGTTTCCGCTGCAGTTGTTGATCTAAAACTTGTTGTCGATTATATTTTATCAGATTTTTCCCTGTTGAAGACTAACGATAATTTGTTGTATATTATCTTAGTCATAATATTCTTTACTGGGCTAGTTGAGCTCACCCTTTTCCTTTTTGTTCCATTTTTCTTCTCAGGAGGTGAGAACATAGCAGGATCTAGTCGGGGTATGGAGTGATGGTTCTAGAAAGATGTATTAGCAGTCCTCACTATTTCTGTAAAATAGTGTTTGAATAATTGTAATGAGGATTTATTTGAGTGTGGATATTGTCTAGAAGACAATATTTGTATTTAAACTCACAGTATGTGTTGTCGTATTTTGCACGACAATTGTATTATTGAAGTTGTAGTTTGCTTTCTGTACCATGTATTTGGCGACTCAGAATGGGTGTTGTATACCTATTTTGGGGGCGTCACAGTTGGTATCAGAGCTTAGGGATATGATCCCTGGCTGAGATGTGAGACAAGAACTAGGAGGGGAGAGACGGGGAATTCCTTCGCTAGTATGACCTGACTAAGTTTATTTGGTGTTTATTTGGTCGGTCAGAGTATAGGGATAATATATGACATGACTATTAACCCTTGTTTTATGGCAGTATTTAAGAATGGCAGCTGAGAACGTTAATAATGGAGTAAATCAGACCGTGGAGACACCTTTGATCACCACCCAGGGGAACGTGCAACAGGAAGGCAATATTCCTCCTGTAAACAACGTTACCGAGCAAACGATGAATGATGGAATGTTTAGGAGCTTTTTGCAGTTCATGCAAAATCAGACGAGGGAGACTCGTGTGCAGAATACGGGTGGAAATGATAACAACGCGCGGTTTGTCACAGCTAAGCAGTTCAAAGAATTGGGACCACCAGAATTTAAGGGAAAGCCGGATCCGATCATGGCGGAAACGTGGGTCAAGCAAATTACCAAGATATTCGATGTCTTGGGATGCACGGAGGAACAGAAGGTTCCATTCGCCACATTTATGTTCCGCGGTGAGGCAGACTACTGGTGGGAGTCTGTGAAGCGTACCCAGCCTGACGCACTCAACATGTCCTGGGAAACATTTCAAAAACTGTTCAATGACAAGTACTTTCCTGAAAGTATTCGTCATATGAAGGAGGTTGAGTTTATTAGACTGGAACAAAACAACATGACGGTGTCCCAGTACGAGGCGAAGTTTGCAGAGTTATCCAGGTTTGCACCTCATTTGGTCGAAAATGAGGAACGAATGACAAGGATGTTTCTGAGAGGTCTAAAACCCGAGATTCGGCAATATCTTATCTCTCATAAATTTTCTTTATATTCAGATGTTGTAAACAGGGCTCAATTATTAGAGCGAGATAATGAGTATGTGCAACCGAGGGACCACAACCAGGGTCATACCGGTGGCGGCAGTCATCGAAGCAATGAAAACCAGCAGGGAGGAAAACATTCGGACAAAAGCGGTAACCACTCTGGTGGTAATCGTGGTCGTGATAATAGAAGGAGCGAGTCGGGAGGAGATTTCAAGAAGAGAAGGTACAACAATGATAACGTGAAGACGTCAGCACAAACATCAACTGTTTCTAGGGGAGGAGAACGACCACCGGTCGTATGTTACAAATGTGGGAAAGAGGGACATATCAGCCCAAACTGCCCACAACAATCCAAGGTATGTTATAACTGTGGAAAGGAAGGTCATATAGCTCGAGAGTGTTCTGTAGCAAAACCAAGTTCAGCGGGGATGGTGACTCCAAAAGTTATCCCGGATAAGTCGAAATCAGCGGTTCCTGGAAGGCGTTTGTCGTTACTGGCCAAAACGCGAGAAACCCGAACGAGGTGATCACGGGTAAGCTAATCTTGAATTCTTGCGAAGTTTATACTTTACTAGATACCGGTTCTACCCATTCTTTTATCTCTCCTGCTTGTGCTCAACGTTTAAACTTGACTCCGGAGAAATTGGACTTTAACTTATCTGTTGAAACTCCGTTGGGTGAAACCTTCGTTACATCTACAGTTTATAAATCTTGCATGATCCAAGTTGGCACTATCACATTACCTGTTGATCTTATCTCTTTAAAGATACTTGCTTTTGATGTGATTTTAGGAATTGATTGGTTAACCACTCATCATGCTAAAATTGATTGTTTTCGTAAGGTTGTTAGTTTTCATATTCCTAACCAACCTGTCATACGAATTCAAACTACTAAACCACTAAAATCAGTCACTGTCATATCAAGCCACAAAGCTATTCGTTTATTGAAAAACGGATGTCAAGCTTTCTTAGCCCATGTTATGGATTTGAACAAAGACAAGTCAGATTTGAATAATATTTCTATTGTTAGAGAATTTTCCGATGTATTTCCTGAAGAACTTCCCGGTCTACCCCCGGAACGAGAAATTGAATTCTTTATTGACCTTGAACCCGGTACAAAGCCCATTTCTAAAACCCCATATCGAATGGCTCCTATTGAACTTCAGGAGTTAAAAGTCCAACTACAGGAGTTGTTGGACATCGGTTTTATTCGTCCTAGTACGTCTCCTTGGGGTGCTCCTGTTTTATTCGTAAAGAAGAAAGACGGGAGTATGCGACTTTGTATTGACTATCGAGAATTGAACCATGTCACCATCAAGAATAGGTATCCGCTACCTCGCATTGATGACCTGTTTGACCAGTTGCAAGGAGCACAATTCTTTTCAAAGATCGATCTTCGTTCTGGATATCATCAGCTGAAGATTAAAACTGAGGATATTCCAAAGACTGCCTTCAGAACTCGGTACGGGCATTATGAATTCTTAGTAATGTCTTTTGGATTGACTAATGCTCCTGCTGCCTTCATGGATATGATGAACCGTGTATTCAAAGAATATTTGGATCAGTTCGTTGTTGTCTTTATTGATGACATCCTCATCTATTCCAAAAGCCGTGAAGATCATGAGCGCCATTTGAAGCTGGTACTGCAAAGGCTTCGTGAAAACAAGCTATATGCCAAACTGAAGAAATGCGAGTTCTGGCTTGAGGAAGTAGCATTCCTTGGGCACGTGGTGTCAAAACATGGAGTATCTGTCGACCCGGCGAAGATTGAAGCCATACAAAGTTGGGAGCAACCGAAGTCGGTAACCGAAGTACGTAGCTTTCTGGGCTTAGCTGGTTATTATCGGAGATTTGTGGAAGGATTTTCTCGAATCGCTACTCCGTTAACTCAGCTGACTCGGAAAGATACAAAATTCGTATGGAGTGAGGAATGCGAGAAGAGTTTCCAAGAACTCAAGAGGAGACTCATTTCGGCACCTGTTTTGACAATACCATCTGGTTCGGATGGATTTGTTATCTACAGCGATGCTTCAGGCAAAGGGTTAGGATGTGTTCTCATGCAACATGGGAAAGTCATAGCCTATGCCTCACGACAACTCAAAGAATATGAGAGGAATTATCCTACTCATGATTTGGAGTTGGCAGCAGTCGTTTTTGCGTTGAAGATCTGGAGACACTACCTGTATGGGGAGAAAGTGGAGATCTATACAGATCATAAAAGCCTCAAATATTTCTTCACCCAAAAGGAACTCAACATGCGGCAACGACGTTGGCTTGAGCTGTTGAAAGATTACGATCATACCATCCAATACCATCCTGGAAAAGCAAACGTAGTAGCTGACGCATTGAGTAGAAGATCATATGCGGGTACGAGTGCAATGTTTTTAACACAAAGGCCCATTTTGTATGACTTGCAAAGGATGGAGATAGAGATGAAGGCTCCAAGTACCCACATGATGATATCAAATATACGAGTAGAACCGACTTTAATCGATAAAGTTAAAGCTGCTCAAGCTACGGATATAGAGCTGATGCGTATGAAGAAGAAAGTGCAAGAAGGTGCTATTCCAGAAGCAAGAATCGATGAAGAAGGAATACTTCGAGTCAACTCCAGACTTTGTGTTCCTAACGATTTTGACTTGAAGCATAGAATAATGATGGAGGCACACAACACACCGTTTGCAATCCATCCTGGGAGTACCAAAATGTATCACGATCTTCGACATACATTTTGGTGGAGCAATATGAAAAGAGAGATCGCGGAGTTTATCTCGAGATGTTTAACTTGTCAACGTGTAAAAGCGGAGCATCAAGTACCAAAGGGTCCATTGCAACCACTTGAGATTCCGAAATGGAAGTGGGAACACATTACTATGGATTTTGTTACAGGTCTTCCCAAGGTTTCTCAAGGCATAGATGCGATTTGGGTTATTGTTGATAGATTAACCAAGTCCGCTCATTTCTTGCCGATACGTGAGACTTATTCCCTTGAACGTCTTGCTAGTATGTACGTGAACGAGATTGTGAGATTGCATGGCATGCCAGTATCCATAGTTTCGGATCGTGACCCAAGATTCACTTCACGATTTTGGGTTAGCTTGCAGAAAGCTATGGGCACGGATTTACGATTCAGTTCAGCATACCATCCTCAAACGGACGGACAATCAGAGAGGACTATTCAAACTCTTGAAGATCTATTAAGACTTTGTGTCTTAGATCTCAAAGGGAGTTGGGATAAGTACCTACCATTGGTGGAATTCTCCTACAACAACAGTTATCAGGCGAGCATAGGTATGGCTCCATTTGAGGCGTTGTATGGAAGAAAATGTCGTTCTCCAGTATGCTGGGACGAGGTGGGTGAAGCAACATTGTTGGGACCAGAATTGGTACGCATTACTACAGAGAAGATCCAAACGATTCGACAACGTATACAAACGGCACAGGATCGACAAAAGAGTTATGCGGATCTTCATCGGAAGGACGTGGAATTTAATATTGGGGATCATGTATTGTTACGTGTTGCACCATGGAAGGGAGTTACAAGATTTGGGAAGAGAGGAAAGCTCAATCCAAGATTTGTTGGTCCATTTGAGATTCTTGAGCGAATAGGAAATGTGGCATATAGACTCGCATTACCTCCAAGCATGTCTCGTGTTCATAATGTTTTTCACATATCTATGCTTCGTAAATATGTTAAAGACCCGAACCACATTATTGAGTTAGAACCAGACGAGATAGCTGAAGATTTAACGTACGAGGAGGTACCTGTTAAGATCTTGGATAGGAAAGAGCATGTCCTACGCACGAAGGTTATACCACAAGTTAAGGTTTTGTGGAGAAACCATGCTATTGAAGAAATGACCTGGGAGTTGGAATCAGAAATGAAAGCGAGGTATCCTCACCTTTTTGAAACATCAGGTACGTACGTCAATTTCGAGGACGAAATTTCATAAGGAGGGGAGGTTGTAAGACCCCAACTTATTAATGAATAAAATCAAATTTTCTCTAAATATTATTGTGAATAATAAGGGGTTAATTTGATATAATACTTTGGTTATGGGTGAAATGTGCAAATTTTGCAAAATAAGCAAGTGGTTATAAAATATTTATTTTTGGTCGGTGAATATTCGGTTGGTCGTGGAATATTCTTGCTGTCGGGGAATATTCGTACGACGACGCAGCCTTGTGTGGGCCCCATAACGGAAAGCGATTGGATGAAGAAAACGACAAGTATAAGTTGTTTATAAATAACGGCGTAGTTGTTACCGTTAATACTGTTGGAATACCCGGTGGTTAAAATACAGTAGCACACGGTATTGCACCAATTATTGATTCTTACGTAAGAAGGCACTACTCAATAATTGTTACAGTAGTTATTATTCAATATTTTATTGATTCAATAATTGCTGCGTTGATATTTTATATTATTGTTGTTTCAATAATTGTTGCTGCACAGTATTTTCATTTATCAGATCAATAATTCATATTATTTGAATAATATTATTAGATAACATTATTGGCAATGTCTAGAAAGTTCTGTCTAAGGAGAGGTTTGGTCATCTAATTGCGCGCCAGTAAGGAGAAATCCTTATTGGAAAGCCCCCTCTTTCCTGGGAACGGCCTGGTTGTCATAAATGTGATTCTGTAATATTATTTGTGAATAATTAATTATTGATTCATATGATAAGGAAATATTTATTTTATGTGGATATAAATGAGGGATATATTTTTGTGGTTAAAAATGAAGGAGTTAATGTTGAGGTTTTTGTCAGTATTTTTGTCGGAATGGAGGTATTAAAAATCAGGGTTTTTGAGATAGTTTGCGGGGGTTATAATTTTTAATCCGACCGTTGGATCGTGGTAATTTTTGGATATGTTATACATATATAAGTTGAGTATATGTCCACAAATTTTGAACCGTTAAAAATGAACGTATGATTTATTATGAATTTTACAAGATGACTGGTTCAGAAATTGTTGAATTTTCGGAGTTTATCATTTTGGTGGAAAATTCTAGAATTGGTGGGCCCCACTTGTGGTTGGTGAAGAAATGTGCTGAATTATATTTCAAATGTGGTGGGTGGGAATAGTAGCAGGTAAAGCCATCAGGTTGCAGGTCAAACCTACCAAAATTTTCCTATAAATAGAGGGCTAAGTTAGAATTGAAAATCACACCAGAAACAAGTTTTCTCTCTTTCTCTCTCTAGATTATTGAGTGTATTTTGTGAGTATTTAGATACTTTGAGAGTTTCTATTCATCAGAGCAAGTTTCTTTCAGCCTTATACCGGTATTCCGACCAGAAGTACTGATATTTTGAGGTAAGGGATATTATTTTCTTCTTAATGATATTATTTTCTTCAATATCATTATGCTGAAATATTGATATGAGTTTTTATCAAATTTGGAACTTTTTGTGTCGGGGGTTACTATTCACGTATACGGCACTATTCACGTATACGGCACTATTCACGAATACGGCACTATTCACCGAAAAATAAAATTTTCCCTTTTTGTCCAAGATGTCTATTATGGTTACTATCTTTGATTGTATCCATGTTTTGATCTTTATTTTTGAATTCTGCTTCACAATTGATTATTATGAAGTATTATTGATCTTGGATAAACTGTTATACGAATCCCTACTATTTGTCCTTCTGTCTCATTGGATTCGTTCTCTTTAAGATATTTTTCATCATCCTCAGTCCTAAATGATGATATTACTGAATATCTTTGGCCTGTAGTGCAAAGATGTATAATTACTTGATGAATATCTTTGGCCTGTAGTGCAAAGATGAACAGGTGTTGAGATGAACATGACCGACTGATGATACAAATGAATATCTTTGGCCTGTAGTGCAAAGATGAATATTTGGTTAAAGATGATTATTAATTGATGTTACAGGGATAAAATATTGATGATGGACTTTTAAATCTTAGAAGATAGTAGAATTCTTTCTCTACTTGACTCTTCTAATGGTTTGCTGTTTCCGCTGCAGTTGTTGATCTAAAACTTGTTGTCGATTATATTTTATCAGATTTTTCCTGTTGAAGACTAACGATAATTTGTTGTATATTATCTTAGTCATAATATTCTTTACCGGGCTAGTTGAGCTCACCCTTTTCCTTTTTGTTTCATTTTTCTTCTCAGGAGGTGAGAACATAGCAGGATCTAGTCGGGGTATGGAGTGATGGTTCTAGAAAGATGTATTAGCAGTCCTCACTATTTCTGTAAAATAGTGTTTGAATAATTGTAATGAGGATTTATTTGAGTGTGGATATTGTCTAGAAGACAATATTTGTATTTAAACTCACAGTATGTGTTGTCGTATTTTGCACGACAATTATATTATTGAAGTTGTAGTTTGCTTTCTGTACCATGTATTTGGCGACTCAGAATGGGTGTTGTATACCTATTCTGGGGGCGTCACAAAGATGACCCAAGAAGATACTATTGGGCCAGTAGTTTGAGGCCTTATTTTGATGGATTTGATTCGATTCAGACTTGAGATTTGACTCGAGAGATTTGTTCCGGACTCGAAAATTTGACCCGGATTGTTTCATATGGTATCAAAGCCACTCTCGAAAGCTCGGGTCGGGTCATCCGATCGGGTTGTCGGAGGTGGGGACACGAAGGCTGGTGGTATTATCCATCGAAGCCAGCCGGTATTATCCCACAATGGCTAGAGAGGCAAAGATCTTTGGACCGTGTGTGTGATCGGTTCTAACGGGGACATCAGAAATTTAAGTAGGGGAGTTTGTAACACCCCAGTCCCACATCGAAAGATAAGGAAAAAATTTGTCTGCATATAAGGAAATAAGTTACTACCAATAGTACCTTCAAGTCATGACCTTTTGGGAGCCTGTGGTGGGCTAAGATGACCCAAGAAGATACTATTGGGTCAGTAGTTTGAGGCCTTATTTTGATGGATTTGATTCGATTCGGACTTGGGATTTGACCTGAGATTTGTTTCGGACTCGGGATTTGACCCGGGTTGTTTCAGTTACAGGGATAAAAGATAGACGATGAACTTTTAAATTCATATATAGAAGATAGTAGATTTCATTCTATACTTAACTCTTCTAATGAATTATTATTTTCGCTGCGAATATTGATTTAAAACTTGTTGTCTACTGTATTCTATTAGATTTTTTCTTGTTGAAGACTAACGATAATTTGTTTTATATTATCTTAGTTATAATGTTCTTTATTGGGCTAGTTGAGCTCACCCTTTTCTTTTTGTTCCATTTTTCTTCTCAGGAGGCGAGAATGTAGCGAGTACTAGTCGGGGTATGGAATGAAGGTTTTAGAAAGTCGTTTTAGTAGTACTCACCATTTTTATAAAATAATGTATCAATAATTGTAATGAGAACTTATTTGAGTGTGGATATTGTCTAGATGACAATATTTGTATTTAAACTCACAGTTTTTATGTTGTATTAATAAAGTTGTAGTTGTTTCTGTACCATGTATTTTGACGACTCAGAATGGGTGTTGTATACCTATTTTGGAAGCGTCATAACTAATTACCCTAATTTGATTTAAATTTGTATATATTACTCCCTCCGTCGTAAATTAATTGCTCAATTTTGACTTTTTTAAGTCAAATAGACTATTTTTAGAATTAATAATTAAGCATATATAAATTTATTTCTAAAATTATAAAAATTGGGGTTAATAATAAATTGTATATACTTTCTTTTGGTTATAATCTCTTCATCTATATTTTAGCAAAAATAGTAAAAAGATTAGTTTTAAAAATGGTCAATTTGACTTTAGAAAGTCAAAATTGAGCAATTAATTTGGGATGGAGGGAGTATAAGAGAATGTATCGAACATCTAATCGAATATGTATTAACCGAGTATGTATCGAATCACAATCAAGAATTCGATTAGTTTGAATCTTAAATGAGTCGAATATAACCTTGCTCAGATTCTATTCATATTTTTATTCAAACTCTTTTTAATGCTCAGATTTGGATCATAATTAACGAATCTGAGTCTCACTCGTATTTTTTCGAGTCGAGCCCAAATCGAGCTCGAACTGTGTTGGCTCGTTTACAGCCTTAATTATTGGTAAGAGTATATTAATCTAAACGATAAAAATAAATTATCTAATCTTTTAAATAATTTAGGACAAAATAAACCTAATATGGACTAATATTAAGTAATGATTAATAATTTCATTCTAATCAAGTATCCTAAAATTAATAATCTTATAATTGTAATTCATATAAATATAATTTCAAAATTATAATCATCGCTGACATTAAATAAATATTTCAAACACTTACAGTAAGCATGGTTCACCCTTTTGTGTATACAACCGTGCAAAGTACCGATAAGTTTAAAAATAATTTAGCAACTTTTTTTTATCAAATTGTGTATAATATAATTTATTTAATTAATTCATAATATAATCGAATAGGGACTACATATAATAAAAATAATAATTATTGTGTATAATATAATTTACTTAATTGAATTTTGGTTAATATAATAAGTAATTAATAGGTGTTTCTGATTCATAAAAGTAAAAACGAATATTGTAGATTTAACTTTTGATTGTTTCACATATCTAGAAAGAGTTATGTCCTAAAATTATTGTGTGACGCATTGAAATAGAAAAATTAAAAAAAAAAAATTGGATTCATGAGTCACCAACATATATTCTTAAGTTACTGAGTCGTTTTGGTGAGTCGATTTTGAACCGATCAAAGTAATTTGATTTATTTTTTTTGTTGCTAATTTTCACACACATCACATTTATACACCCAATAATCAAAAAATGCCAAATGCTTTTTTCAATAAAAATTTCATTTGACTTTTTAATTAAACGTAAATAAATTTCAATAATCCTTCCATTTTAGGAAAAGTCCCATTTTCTAAAACTTAATAAATTTAAATATATACTTTGTTTCATGTTTGCTTTAAATTTACGGATATAGTATAGTGATGATAAATTTGATACCATTATGATATTTAATACTATCATAAAAAATGAAACTTTTTTCATATAATTAACTAAATTGTCAGATATGTACCAAAAAAGTCAAACGAGACTTTGTTTTGAAACAATAAGTCTTGGCAGATTGAAATATTGGATATTTTTTTTAAAAAAAAATTTACTTGTGACTCTCAAAAAATATATAGTATTTATTTTATCAGAAATTTTTATAAAATATAATATTTTAGGTATAATTTATATATATATATATATATATATATATATATATATATATATATATATATATATATATATATACAAGAACACGGTTATATAGTCTGTATAATCGTGTTCTTGTATATGTATCCAAATTATACTTAAAATATTATAGTTTGTAAAAATTCTAGTTGGAATAAATATTATATATTTTTTGAGAGTCACAAGCAAAACAAAAAAAATAAAAATGTCCAATATTCATGTCCAATAAGCATGAAAATAGAAAATAATTCTCTTCAAATTATCACGTAGGTCAACAAACTTCAATTTAAAGAAATTTTTTAACTACTACTGTCGAAGATACTCTTACTGAATACAAGTGAATGCAGTTGCGTCAAATAACTTTTGGGAAAAAGTAAATTTACCCCACTGTGATTGTAGTGTTTTAAGCAATTAGTCATTATGCTTTTAAAATATTCAATTAGCCCGCTGTACTTTTTAAAAATGTTCAATCAAGTAATTCCGTCAAATTTTGCTAACGGATGTTAAAAAATTGGGGGAAAAACACTTTTACCCCACTGTGCTTTTAAAATATTCAATTAACTCACTGTACTTTTTAAAAATGTTCAATCAAGCAATTCCGTCTAATTTTGCTCACGTACGTTAAAAGATTGTGCTAATTTTTCTACGTGGCTTTAAAAAATAAAATACAAATAACGTCCGTGAGCAAAATTGGCCCAATTTGTATTTTATTTTTTTAATGGGGATGAATAATATAAGAATTGAATGTAAAAATATTATTTAATACTAATATTTATGTCATATATATAATTTAAGAGAATATTGGTTAAAATTTAATTAGAAATTAGCAAAACTAAAAATCACGACATATGTAACAAAATATTAATAAATTATATAAAATAAAATTGTTATCTAATAATCATATAGTAGATAATTTAAGAAAAAAATTAAGAAATTTAAATTTTATTATTATCATTTATCATAATAAAACAATGTTATTGATCATATTGGATATGTTAATAAAATTTAAATATTTAAATATTCTCTTAAATTACGTACATGACATAAATATTAGTATTAAATAATATTTTTAAATTCAATTCTTATATTATTCATCCCCATTTAAATATTATTAAATAATACAAATGACGTCCGTTTTATTTTTTAAAGGCAAGTAAAAAAATTGGCCCAATTTTTTAACGTCCGTGAGCAAAATTGGACAGAATTATTTGATTGAATATTTTTAAAAAGTACAGTGTATTAATTAAATATTTTAAAAGTACAGTGGGATAAAGGTGTTTTTCCCCCCAATTTTTTAACGTCCGTTAGTAAAATTAGACGGAATTGTTTGATTGAATATTTTTAAAAATACAGTTACTAATTACTTAAAACACTACAACGACAGTGACATAAATATATTTTTTCCCAATAACTTTGTCATCGACTGGTTTCCACGTGCTCGAATAGGATTAGTCCCGCAACAAAGTGTGGGGGCATACGTGGTCTAGATCAAAAAAAAAAAGTGACAAAGTGAAAGGGTTTTCGAATAAAATAAAGAGTCATACATGACTATGGAGTGGTCTCCAGAGGATAAGAGGATTTATTACTCCATAAGAGATTACAAGAGTCATTGAATTCTCTATCAAGAATCTTCTATCTCCCAAGTTCACGGATTTTTGTTAGACAAAGCACTTAATAATCTAAAAATTCTGCTATATTACTATTTACATGACTTTCTTAAAGAACCTATTTGCTACTGGGAGAACATTAAGTAGTGCAAGTCTTATGTATTGCTAGAAATGCTGTAAACTAAAAAAACGATTCGAACTCGATTCGTGCTCAATTCGAATAATTGGGAACGATTCATATTTGTTAATGTTAACGCCAAGATCTTTGGTGACGTCCCAATCACGTAAGACGTCCTAATCCTGTATAGAAAACACGATCAACACCAAAAGCTTGACGGCTGGACCGTCGGGGGATAGCTCCAGCGTGAGAGTCAATACAGGCGTTCAAGGTTTAACAATGGAGGGTGTCAAAAAATGTCTAGTGTGTTGAGCCAGATAGAAAGTGTATGCGTACCTCCCCCTAGAAGACTTCCTTGCCCGGTTATACTCTCGTGCTCGGTTTTTCGTGCCACCAACCCCCCCTCTGACACCGTCCCCCAGTGACCTCCTGTCCCAGCCGACTGCATGCAGGTTATCACATTTTTTCCACTCTTTCTACCGCCGGCCGGATAAAATCTCATCCACATTAATGATCTGCAGGCCATTGGTCAACTGCCCTCTTTTTTCCATCATTACCAGTCAAAGTCTTAGATATTAAAAGACCTTATGGACCGGCCACTTGACCCAGCCCAATATTAAGGAGAGGCAATAAAGACAGGGTAAAGGTCAAGCCCAATGATTATAAGAATTAATAGTAAAGGTCCACTAGGCTAATTAAATGGATGGGCCCAATCGGTCTGGCCCAATAAAAGAAATATCATGCCCCAACATTGCCCCCTAATTTTTTGTTAAATAGAATATTTAATGAAGAACTATAAGCGGTTCCAGATGTCATGAGATCCAACAGGGTTGGCATAGGCCCCAAAAGGAGAGTCCAAAGGGCCAAATATTTGGAGCTTAACCCGGACGTAACCTTTCAAATTCGTAATGATGACCGTCAAATTAATGAGCCGCCCCCGATTTTCGTGTAAAATTTGAAAAGACCGCTATAAAAGCCTATTTTCCCCAATTTGACGACTTTACCAGCTTAATCTGAATTTGATATACAGTGCTTTCTCTCTCTCTCCGATTTTCTTCTTTCCTGCAAGATCCTAATAACAATGGCGGCCCAAGATTCAGATAACTCCACCCCTATCCTTGCTGATCCGACATCCATCACTCCTCCTACCAACAACCCTACTGAGTTCTTTGAGAATGAAGAACAATATCCTTACGCCAATATCTCCTCCACCGTTACCGAAACCGAACTGCGTGCCATCAGGAGTCGGTACCAGATTCCAGACACCCATCTGGTGAGGGCTCCAGAATCGCACGAGCGGATGTATCAACGGCCGGACGGGTGGACTGCTGTGCCGGTAGCTGTTCTAGATAAGGGAGTCAGGTTCCCTCTTCATCCCTTCCTTGTTACCCTCCTGGGATTTATCGGAGTAGGATTCGCCCAACTGGTGCCGAATTCGTACATCCACATCCTGGCCTTCATCGCGTTCTGCTATGAGTTGGGGATACCTCCAACAGTTGATTCTTTCTTCACTCTCTTCACGGCCGGGAAGTCTCGGGAACGAGGCTTCAAGGTGCTGAGCAAACAGTCCCCCAAGCCCAACGCTAAGTTTGAGAAGCTACCGTTGATGGATACTCCTTCGAGTAACAAGGGATAGCACAGAGAATGGTTCTTCGTGAAGGGGCCTGAAACTCCGTCTATCCCGGAATGGACCATTTCCGAGCGGATTTCTGCAGACTTCGGGGACATTCCAGAGGAGCGCGTGAGAGAAATGGCGAGCATTCTCGAGAGGATTCCCCTGAAGGAGTGGAGCTTCGGGCTCTTTGAGCAAACAAGCCTGGTTGTATGACCATAAATTATCTTTGATAAAGCCAACATCAATCGACCGAAGGGATTTGGATAAATTCCTTTCGGGTAAAATATCATCATCCCCCGCCGACATCCCTCAGGAAGAACTTCCGGCTTCGGAGGCCCATGACTCGGAAGTCTTCCATGGGTCAGAACCTGCTGCGGAGCCCAGCCGGCCTCGTCAGAAGAAGAGGGCAGTTCGGAAAATCCGGGCAAATCCCCAAGGATCTCAATCAGCTTCTGCAGCGAGTTTGATTGATATGCCTGCGAACGCAAGATCTTCGGATTAAGAAGAGGAAGACCAAGGTGACTCCTCTGTCTGCCGATGAGCTTCGGGTTCCTCCTCTTGCAGCCGATCCGCCTATCATTATTCCTACGGAGATCCACGTTTCAGAAGACGAGCTCGAAGACCCGACCGAGTCTCTTCTTCTGTCTCGTAAAAGGAAGCAGCCTTCCGAGGATCAACCACCACCGCCCCCCGAACCATCGATGCCCTCTCCGCCAAGATCTTCCCCCTCCGCCTTTAGGCGAGAAGCTGCATCTTCTCCCACTGTATGGCCGGAGTTTAACGAGAATTTTCCTTTCCAGCTGTTCGACTCCTTTGTTCGGGAGACTGACGATCATTGGTTCGGAAACAGCTCGATTAGGGATTTGATCGAGGAAGGCATGAGCTATCAGGCTAAGGTTAGTATATTTAATTGAAATATTTAGAAATCATCTGTTTCTTCTACCAATTCACCGACTTTTTTTAAATGTCTGTAGGCAAATGCTGTCTTCGGGATACTTCTTCCCCGATACAGAGGATCCGAAGCCGAAGAAGATGCAGCCAGGCGAGAAAAGGCTACCCTGGCATCTGCTTTAGAAAGAGAGAGAAGGGCCCATGGTACCACTCTCCTCAATAACGAAGGCCTCCAGAAGGATGTAAATAAATTAAAAGAGAAACTGGAGACAGCCGAGGCCACCCACCAAATAACCGTTTCCACCAACATAGACCTGGTTCGTCGAAACGAGGTCCTTGTTGGGAAGAATGAGACGATGGTAAAGACCAATAAAAGCCTGGCGGTGCAAGTACATGAACTCGAAGCTAGGGACTTGAGACATCTGAAGGAGCGGGCAAAACTTGAAGAGGAGCTCCGTGAACTTCGGGCCTTGAGGGATTTGGGTCCCCCTCTAACCGGAGATCTTCGGAGGGAAATTCAACAGGAATACCGGAAATCAGCCGAGTTGAACGAGGAGATCGTCCAAGTGTTCTCGGATGGATACGATGAATGCCGAAGCAAAGACAAAACAAGACTTGTCGCTGCCAAGGTTGACCCGACCATTCTGGACTCTTCGGAAGACGAAGCTGACCCCTGAAGATGATTCTCTTTTCCCTTAGCTGTAGGATTCTTGTAAAGCTTCTATCGCTTTGTAAACAGCATTATGTAAATAAAATATCAACGTTATTCCTTACGACTTCGGCGAATTTACCGTTTTACCAACGCTTCAATTTGAAAAATGTACAAGCTCCTCCGTGGACTTAACTTTAAACTGTTAATCAACAACTAAGCAAGTCGTATAACAGATAAGATGAAGCTAAATAACGTGGCATTCTGAACTCAACACTTAGAAAAATTTAGGCAATAATAACAAAGTAAAGGAATACTTATTCGTTACCAAAGTGTGAGGTAGGTGCCGTGAGGGATCTGACGAAGTCTGAATGACGATACTTGCCAACCCCGAAGGGCCCGACAAGGTCCTTAGGATCACCTGCCGATGAGGCTACCATCGAATGGTCAGCGAGTCCGCCCGAGCCTCCTTACACTGGTGACCATCGAATTTACCACCCTTGGTGGAAAACAATATAGGATCCAGGATTTGACTACCACGCGGGGTATCAAATAAATTGGCTGCCATCGAATGGCCAGCGAGTCCTACCATACCTCCTTACTCCACTGTGACATTGGGACAAATGCGAAGATCAGTTGTGAAAAAAGTGACTTTTTATTGATGATGAACGGTTATGTACAGACTCCCAGTGGATTGACTTGGTTTCTATTGAAAGTACTTTCGGAGCCTGCCTGCGTGCCATGTGTTCTGAATTTCGGATCCATCCAAAGCTTTCAGTCGATACGTCCCGGGCTTTGGTACTTCGGTCACTTCATACGGTCCTTCCCAGTTCGGCATCAACTTCCCAGTGTTCTGCGGTGTAGACGCTTCGGCCTCTCTGAGAATGAGGTCTCCCACCTCAAATCTTCGGAGCTTTACCCCTTTGTTGTAATGCTTGGCAACTCTCCTCTGGTAGGCTGCTAACTTGATCAAAGCCACTTCTCTGACTTCCTATAATAGGTCTAAGTTGGCCTTTAGTCCCTCATCATTGTAGATCTCTCTGAACTGACTAACTCGAAGACTTGGAGATCCAATCTCAACTGGGACTAGGGCATCAGTGCCGTAGGCCAGTCTGAAAGGCGAGTCTCCTGTTGTTGTCCTCGGTGTAGTCCTGTAGGCCCACAATACGCTGAGCAGCTCTTCTGGCCATCTTCCTTTAGCTTCGTCCAATCTGCGCTTGATTCCATTCAGCAGCGTCCTGTTGGTCACTTCGACTTGTCCGTTAGACTGAGGATGAGCTACCGAAGTCTTCCTATGCTGGACTCCCAGTTCTCTCAGAAATCCTTCAAATTTAGATCCCACAAACTGGCGTCCGTTATCTGATATCACCACTTGAGGGATCCCGAAGCGAAACACTACGGATTCTTTCATAAATTTCAGACACTCCTATTCCGTTATTAGTCGGAGCGGTTTCGCCTCGACCCATTTGGTCATATAATCAATAGCAACTATGACGAAACTGACCTGCCCTTTAGCTTTCGGTAACGGGCCCAGTATATCAACCCCCCAGACAGCGAAGGGTATAGGAGATAGAATCGAGTATAGCTCTTCCGGTGGCTGATGTGGAATCGGATTGTTAATCTGACATTTATCACATTTTTTCACGTATTCTGAAGCTTCCTTGAAGATCGTTGGCCAGTAGTACCCCTGCCGAAGAACTTTGTATGCCAGCGACTTAGCTACCATGTGGTCACCGCAGATGCCCTCATGGACTTCCCGAAGGGCGTACTCTGCTTCGGACGGGACCAGACACTTCAATAATGGTGACGAAAATGCCCTCCGATAAAGATCCCCATCAATAAGAACGAAGTTGGCACTTTTGTACTTGACCTTTTTTGCTAACATCTGATCCGAAGGAAGGACGCCATCTGCCAAATAATCGATGTAGGGAGTCATCCAGCAGTCAGATCGCTCGATACACATCACCGAGTCATGTTGAATACTCGGCTGCTGTAGGACCTCCAAATAGACTGACCCATTGAAAACGACAGCATCTGTAGTGGCCAACTTTGATAAGGCATCGGTAATGGAATTACTGTTACGCTCTATGGCTTGAAATTCGTGAGAAGCAAAGTATCGAAGTCTATCTTTCAACTCTGCCAAATACCTGATCATCCTCGTCCCACGGGCTTCATATTCTCCTGATAACTGCTTGACGACCAGCTGAGAGTCACTATAAATGATCAACTTCTGGACTTCTAGGCTCTTCGCCAGCCGAACCCCAGCTAGAACGGCTTCATACTCGGCCTCGTTGTTAGTCGCCTTAAACCCGAATCTAATGGCTTGTTGTACCTTGAACCCCTCCGGACTGGTCAGAATAATCCCTGCTCCACTGACATTTACCGTGGAAGACCCATCTACATACAGTGTCCATGCATTCTGACCGTGCTGAAGAAGTGTAACAGTTCGATCAGATGTCCCCGCTTCCTGTAACTCGGCATCTGCTTCGGTGAAGGAACATTCTACCACAAAATCGGCCAAAGCTTGTCCCTTGATAGCGGTTCGGGGATGGTACTCAAGGAAAAACTGGGACAATTCCATGGTCTGTAACGACCCCAAAATAGGTCCATTCCACCCAACCCATTCTGAGTCGTCAAATACATGGTACAGAAAACAACTACAACTTTATTACAACAATTGTCGTGCAAAATACAACAACACATATGCTGTGAGTTTGGATACAAATATATACCAAATGTGACTCATGTTCCAACCGTGGACATCACCTCACAATAACACCTTACATAAAGGTATAGTCAAAAACTGTTTTAAAAATTAGAATCTTTGGGAAGTGCTCAAGAAAACCTTCGTACATGGGAGGCCACACGTCTAGATTATGATAGATATCATATGGCCACAGAATTATTCTTGGTTGACCCAATAGACCCCAAAGAAAAACGAGAAGATTACTATCATATTCTTCCCAATGGTGAGTCTTCTCTTGACTTATCATTATCTCCACTGTCTCTAATTGAGAATTATACTTCAAACAAACACCAAGATTATATAGGTAGTGCCCATAGATATACTTAGCAAGTGGATGAGCACAACCCTGTCTTATGATGACACGAGGTTGTATGTCATTAGACATCTTGTATGATAGTGATAAAACACCCTTCCAACGTTGGGTTCGCCTCACCCTATTTTTTTTACCAAATATAACTACTAAATGATGACCACCGTTCTATTCCCTTGTTACCCCCGCTCGACCCAGCTACACTCTTATTACCTGAAAGGAATTGTGAAGCAAAAGGGTAAGCACAACTAGCTCAGTAAAGAATATCATGACTAAAGATAATTCAATTATCAATAGCCTTCATCAACAATAAATCAGAGATTTAGAACATATGGTAAATGATAAAAATTTCAACCATAGTTGCAGCGGAACGAGCAATCCATTAGAAGAGTCAAATAGACTATAAAGTCTATTATCTTCTCCATGTTAAAAATCCACCAACAATATTTTATCCCTGTAACATCAATCAATAGTTCTGGTCCACAATCATATAAATAACTCATAATCATAATTGTAGTTCTAAATTCCTCTTCTCATCCAGGACGAAGATAATTTTCATCACCTATCTTTACCTGAAACATCAAAGATCATGGTTACACCACATCACATTTCATGTTCATAATCATACTAATAACTTCATCTTTGCACTACGGCCAAAGATATTCATTTGTATCACCAGTTGGTCATGTTCATCTCAACATCTGTTCATCTTTGCACTACTGGCCAAAGATATTCAACAACATGTCATCTTTGCACTACGGGCCAAAGATATTCATCAACAATTCATCTTTGCACTACAGGCCAAAGATATTCCTCAACAGTTCATATTTGCACTACGGCCAAATATATTCATCAACAGTTCATATTTGCACTACAGGCCAAATATATTAATATCTCAAAGTAATATATAATCATTTCAGAATTTATATAAACAATAATTATAACCATGTTGATCAATTCACCTTTGCACTTAAGCTAAAGATATTCACTTATAAATTCAATGGTCATGATCATACCAGTCAATAATTCAACTTTGCACTACTGGCCAAAGAGAACCCATAGTCATGATCATACCAGAAATTTACCCATCTTTACTCTCAAGTCAAAGAGAAATATCATCATTAGGGTTATAAAAATGTTATATATGATAATAAAAACAATATGATCAAAACATGGATTTAATTTCAAGAGCAATATTCATAAATCAACTATAATTTGGTTAGAAAAAGAAACCAATTTTGTCGTGAATAGTATCTCGTGAATAGTAACTCATGAATAGTAACTCGTGAATAGTAACTCATGAATAGTAACCTCGACATAAAAAAGGTAAAAATTCCACAATAATATACATACCAATATTTCGGTATAATGATATTGAAAGAATAATATTCTTAAACTTATAAACAATTTATTTAAATTGTTTACACTTTACTAATTAATGCATTTAATCATCATAAAATGCCAACTCTTAAGATTTCATCATCAATAATCAAAACCCTCATCAAAAATCTATATATACCTCATATATAGGATTCTCAAGCCATAAAATCCTATTTTTCAATTTTCTTACTTCACATAACATATTTAATTCATTTTCTCATAACTAGACTATTTTCATGAAAAATACTCAATCCGTTCCAAAAATATTTCTTTTCTGGGATTTAGCATAATATAGTCCCATAGTGAACATATATTTTTCTCAGAATTTTTAAAAGTCATTTACTATTTTTCATATGGCCAAAATAGCCGAATATTTAGACATTTATCAAAAATTGTACTTTTGTCTAAAAATTCTGAAATTCACAGAGTATACTTCTATCATATACATGTACCCCCAATAAAAATTTCATCAATTTTGGAGTTAACCACAAAGAATTATAAGCGATTACTTTTAAAATAGTCTTTTCTCATAAAATTCATAACTCTCAATCTATACATCCAAAAATCACCATTTTTGGACACAATCAAGAAAACTCATCAAAATATCATTTCAAATTTTTCCAGAATTTTTGAAGTTCAAAAAAATTACGAAACTGAAAATCATATCAACCCTTAAAATCCCTTACTATCCCTTACCTCAAAAGAGCAGTACTTCTGATCGGTATGCAAAGCCGAAGGAAACTTGTACTGAATAGCAACTCTCAAAGTATCTAAATACTCACAAAATATGCTTCATAATATAGAGAGAGAAAGAGAGAAAGCTTATGTTTCTGGTGTGATTTTCAATTCTAACTTAGCCCTCTATTTATAGGAAAATTTTGGTAGGTTTGACCTGCAACCTGATGGCTTTACCTGCTACTATTCCCACCCATCACATTTGAAATATAATTCAACACATTTCTTCACCAACCACAAGTGGGGCCCACCAATTTTAGAATTTTCCACCAAAATGATAAACTCCGAAAATTCAACAATTTCTGAACTAGTCATCTTGTAAAATTCATAATAAATCATACGTTCGTTTTTAACGGTTCAAAATTTATGGACATATACTCAACTTATATATGTATAACATATCCAAAAATTACCACGATCCAACGGTCGGATTAAAAATTATAACCCTCGCAAAATATCTCAAAAACCCTATTTTTTTAATACCTCCATTCCGACAAAAATACGGATAAAAACATCAACATTAACTCCTTCATTTTTAACCACAAAAATATATCACTCGTTTATATCCACTTAAAATAAATATTTCCTTATCATATGAATCAATAATTAATTATTCACAAATAATATTACAGAATCACATTTATGACAACCAGGTCGTTCCCAGAAAAGAGGGGGCTTTCCAATAAGGATTTCTCCTTACTAGCGCGCAATTAGATGACCAAACCTCTCCTTAGACAGAACTTTCTAGATATTGCCAATAATGCTATCTATTAATATTATTCAAATAATATGAATTATTGATCTGATAATAGAAAATATTGTGCAACAACAATTATTGAAACAACAATAATATAACATATCAACGCAGCAATTATTGAATCAATAAAATAAAATATTGAACAGTAATTACTGTAACAATTATTGAGTAGTGCCTTCTTACGTAAGAATCAATAATTTCAAAAATACTATGCAATACCGTGTGCTACTGTGCAATAACGCGTATTACTGTATTTTAACCACCGGGTATTCTAACAGTGTTAACGGTAACAACTGCGCCGTTATTTGTAAAAATTCAAATTTGTCATTTTCTTCATCCGACAGTTATTTTGTTATGGGGCCCACAAATGGCTGCGCCATCGTACGAATATTCCCCGACAGAAAGAATATTCCACGACCAAACGAATATTCCCCGACAACAATGATTATTTTATAACCACTTGCTTAAAAAAAATTATATTTCACTCATAACTTTAAACTTTTATCAATTTAACCATTTACTGAATAGTAATTATAAGAAAAATTGAATACTTTTATTTCATAAAATTCGGGGTCTTACATGGTCCATGCTGCCAATCTCCCCGAAACCTCCGGCTTACCCATTACCTTCTTCAGTGGTTGATCTGTGTAGACGATCAAGAGCCTACCCTGAAAGTACTGCCGAAGCTTTCGGCTAGCAATTACTAAAGCAAAGGCAATTTTTTCAATATTTGGATACTTGGTTTCGGCGTCTCGTAGGACGTGACTGACGTAATAGACCGGGTGCTGCTTTCCACTGATCTCCCGAATCAGCACCGCTCCAACGGCTAAGGAACTCGCTGCAAGATAGAGATACAAGGTCTCTTTCGGGGTAGGTTTTACCAATAGGGGAGCAGAGGACAGATAGGTCTTTATGCCTTGGAAGGCTTCTTCACAGGGCGAAGTCCATTGGAAAGTCTTCGCATTCTTCGGCCCCCTCAGTGTGTCGAAGAATGGTAGACACCTTTCTGCGGATCTGGACATGAACCTCCTCAGAGCTGCAATCCTACCGGTCAGACGTTGGACGTCTTTAAACGATTGAGGAGTCTTCATGTCAAGGACGGCCTGAATTTTCTCTGGATTGGCTTCGATGCCCCTCTGACTGACCAGATACCCCAAGAACTTTCCCGCACCGAGGCCGAAAGTATATTTTGCGGGATTAAGCCTCAATTTGTGATGTCGGACAGTCTGAAAACATTCCTCCAGATCATCCAAATGTTTCTGAACCTGCATGCTTTTAACGATCATGTCGTCCACATAAACCTCCATATTCTTTCCCAGCTGCTTGTGGAAGATAAAATTCATCATTCTTTGGTAGGTTGCTCCAGCATTTATAAGGCCAAAGGTCATCTTCTTATAGGCGTATACCGAACGGTGTGTAATGAATGCTGTCTTCGGGATATCTTCCCTGCACATGGATATTTGATGATAACCTGAAAAAGCATCCATAAAGCTTAGTAGGGCATATCCTGAAGTCGCATCAATAAGTTGATCAATATGGGGCAAAGGATAAAAGTCCTTCGGACAAGCTTTATTTAGGTCGGTGTAATCAATGCAAACTCGCCATTTCTGGTTCTGCTTCTGCACCAATACTACATTGGCCATCCACTGTGGGTAGTCGATCTCAAAAATAAAATCAGCGGCCAACAGCTTGGCGATCTCTTCGTCAATTATCTTCTGTCGCTCGGGTGCGAAGATCCGTCTCTTTTGCTGAACAGGCTTCTTCGAGGGATCTACCTCCAATCGGTGCTCAGCGACCCTTCTGCTAATCCCAGGCATGTCCTTCGGTTCCCATGCAAAAATGTCCGCATAGCAGCGAAGGAGTTCCGTAAGATTTGTCCGAAGAGGTTCTGGTAGACCCAAACCGATTTTCACCGTCTTGTCTGCTTTCCCAAGGATCAACTCAATCTCCTCCGTCTCCCCTGCAGGTGTTACCAATGGCTCGGAACTGCCTTCCGTGAAGGGCTCAATCTCGATTGCCATGGTTTGTTTTTACTTGCTGACCCCTACTCCGGAAGAGATGCACACATTCCGATAACAGCGTCGGGCTAGATCCAAGTCTCCAGCCACCTCTCCGACCCCGTGCGCTGTAGGGAACTTGATTTTGAAATGGGGGATAGAAGTCACGGCTTGGAGAGCTGTCAGCGTAGGTCTTCCCAGTATGGCGTTGTAAGCCGAATCTACATGCACAACATAGAATTTACACATTATTTCTGTCTGTTGAGGGGCTGTGCCGAAGACCACCGGGAGCTCGATAGTGCCAGCAACTTTGACCGGATCGTTGCTGAAGCCATACAGAGGAGCCTCCTGCCCAACTTCCACTTTTTGCCCTTCAAGATGCATTCTTTGATATGTGTGGGCGTACAGAATATCCACTGAAGACCCGTTATCTATCATCATACGTTTCATGTCCACCGAGCCTACTTACGCGGTGATCACTAACGCCCCTTCATGTGGATCAATGGGCTCCAAAGGATAGTCTGCATCCGTAAAGGATATAATAGTTCCGGGAAAGGGTCTATCCATCTTTGGAGAGGCACCTGATATGGACATAACCGAATCTATATACCCCCTTCTCTTTCTTCCTACCAACTTCCCAGACGTTCCTCCTGTTATTACGTCAATGACATGCCTTGGTGGCGGGTTCGGGGCGGGCTGTACAGGAGGATTCGTTTGAACTGTCTGAACGGTGCGGTCGGCACTTTGTTGGTTCTTTTCGGCCACATATTGGACTAACAGACCGCTCTGGATCTTTCTTTCCACGAAATCCTTCAGATTACAACATTCGTTGGTGCCATGGCCTGCGGCTTGATGATAGTTACAATATTTTCGAGAGTTGCCCTGCCCTGTCCTATAATTGTCCCTCGGTGGCTCAAAGAACGGCTGGTTCCGGATTTGGTCTAGAATCACTGACCTGTCTGTGTTCAGTTTGGTATAAACCTTATTCACCTTCGGGGCGGAAGCAGGCGGACGAGTATCTCCTTGTCGCCATGAGTTGTTGAACTTCTTGGAACGGCTCTCCGATCTATCATTATACCCCCCGTCTTCTTCTGATCAAGTTGGGTTTTAGGGACATCTGCCTCATTCACCTGCTCTGAAGAGGAACGTCTCAAGCTACTCATGGCCTCCTCCACAACGATATAACCTTCTGCCTTATCGAATGCCTCTGCCAGGCTCTTCGGATGATTGAACATCAGCTTCTTCACCAGCTTTTCTGACTTCACTAAGTCCAAACCGTTCTGAAACAATCCCACAGCTTGGAGATCGTTCAAATCAGATACCTGACCAACGGCCTCTCGGAACCGTTTCACATACTGACCCAAAGATTCGTTGGTGTACTGCCTGACCTGTGCCAGGGAGCCCGTGGGCTTCCCTCTCCTTCGGTTACTCCCAAAACGAGCGTGGAACTTGTCGCATAGTTCGGACCATGATGAAATTGAATCTGCTGGTAAAGTCCCCATCCACTGCCTCGCATCCTTTCTCAATGTCGTAACGAACATGTGACATTTAGCAGCGTCAGTGAAATCATAGTAGTCCATTAACCGGTCGAATGCTTGGCTATGGTCGTAAGGATCTCCCGAACCATCGTAACTTTCCATGTGAGGCAACTTCTTAGAGGTGTCCGCCTTCTCCTTAAGAATATCCGAGGAAAATGGGGATGCTTTCTTTCCCGGAGTATCCTTTACTTGCTGGACCTCGGATAACTGCTTCTGAAGAGCCTTCAGCTCTTTTACGAAGTATTCTACTCCTTCCGGCTGTGACGACACCTCCTTCTCCGACGGCTCTCTCCTTTTTTGAGTAGATCGGTCGTTAACCATAATACCCCCAATCTTCGAAGGACTCTCACGACGGCGGTCCTCTGAGCGAAGTACCCGACTTTCGGGTGTAAGGCCCCGAGATCTGCTTTGCCCCTGGGTCCGACGACTATGGTGAGAGTGCGCGACAATGAGTGCTCTTTTCATGCTCTCTGGAGTTCGTTCTCTGGACCGGCCTTTCCTATCACTTCGGATCTACCCCATAGGGACGTCACGACGGAGCGCTCCCTTCGATCTTCGAGGAGTAGGGCTCCTTGATCTTTTTCTCTCCCGATGCTGGCTTTAAATCCCATGTTCTAAATGAACTGGCTCCTTCCCGCTGCGATGCACACGCCTTTCAGACTGAACATAACTGGACGCTTCACCTCTCAACTCTTCCATCCGGGACATCTGTTCGGCTATATCCTGCCTCTGCTTCATGAGTGACTCCATGGCCCTATCTGCCTCTTCTGCCATCTTAGCCAATCGGGAGGTCTTCTCGTCGTGGTCTAGCTGTTTCCGGCCGCGACCGGACTCTTTATCCGTCGTGAAGATTAACTTTCTCTTAGCTTTGCCCACGGCCCTTGGACGAGAATCTCCATGTGATCGCTTAGAGGCTGTGCTAGCATGAGCACTTAGTGTGGGCCCCAAGCGATCTCTAACAGAAACTCGTGGTGGTGAATCACCGACAGTCATCGGTTGTCCTTCAGGCGTGTCTGCTCTTCCCCATCCTTGAGAGCGTGGAACAAATGAATATTTGTGATTGAAAGCTCTGGAACACTAGAACTCAGCCCTCCTTCTAGCGCCAATGTTAACGCCAAGATCTTTGGTGACGTCCCAATCACGTAAGACGTCCTAATCCTGCACAGAAAACACGATCAACACCAAAAGCTTGACGGCTGGACCGTCGGGGGATAGCTCCGGCGTGAGAGTCAATACAGGCGTTCAAGGTTTAACAATGGAGGGTGTCAAAAAATGTCTAGTGTGTTGAGCCAGATAGAAAGTGTATGCGTACCTCCCCCTAGAAGACTTTCTTGCCCGGTTATACTCTCGTGCTCGGTTTTTCGTGCCACCAACCCCCCCTCTGACACCGTCCCCCAGTGACCTCTTGTCCCAGCCGACTGCATGCAGGTTATCACCTTTTTTCCACTGTTTCTGCCGCCGGCCGGATAAAATCCCATCCACATTAATGATCTGCAGGCCCTTGGTCAACTGCCCTCTTTTTTCCATCATTACCAGTTAAAGTCTTAGATATTAAAAGACCTTATGGACCGGCCACTTGACCCAGCCCAATATTAAGGAGAGGCAATAAAGACAGGGTAAAGGTCAAGCCCAATGATTATAAGAATTAATAGTAAAGGTCCACTAGGCTAATTAAATGGATGGGCCCAATCGGTCTGGCCCAATGAAAGAAATATCATGCCCCAACAGTTAATAATATGATCCAAATCTGAACACAAAAAATCGTTTGAATAAAAATACGAGAAAATCTGAGTAATGTTATACTCGATTCGTTTAGGATTCAAACTATTCGAATTCTCGATTGTGATTCAGTGCATACTCGGTTGATACATATTCGAGTAGATACTCAATAAATTCTCTTATAATACGCATAAAGTTGAATAAAATTAGGATAATTAGTATTTTTTTTGTTTTTTTTAATTTTTATTGTGATTTTATATTTGTAAAGTGTAGTTGTAAATTTATTTTCTCATTTTTAAGTAAAATAATAAGTTCAATTTATAATTATATGTATTATAAAGTTAGTCAATATGTAAAGACTTGAATTCGAAACTCGCTAGTAATTTGAATATAATTCGATCCGAGTCGGATCAAATTCGAATAATGAATATTCGAACTGAGTTGAATCTAAGTAAAACTTTTTCAAATACAATTCGAATTCGAGTATGAATTTAACTTTTCGAGTCGATTTCGAGTAGCTCTCTGTTTAGTTTAATTCGACTCGTTTACACCCTTAATTTGTTAGATACGTATCTTATTATTGGATACAAAATGATGCCTTAAATTATAATTAAGAGACATGTCATGTATTGTCATAAATTTATGTCTGAATTACAATTGTAAAATTAATCAATACAGACTTATATGAATTATAGGTTAATCTCATTTATTACACATCTCTTCAAATAAAGTTACCATTAATATTTGTCCACGTAACTGATAGTTAAATAGTCGACATAAAACATTCACAATATATATCATTATCCTATAATAGCTTCAATATAAATAAATACCCTAAACTATTAACTTTTTTTCACTATGGTGATCAAGCTTTTTTTCAATTAGGCCATTAAACAGTCAATTTTTTCAACTTACGTTCCATTGAACATGACACGTCATAAAATGATGATGTGACCCTGTTGACTAGACTAATCAATGCCTATGTGTAATTAAAAATTAGACTTAAATATAAATTACTACATTGAACTATTGACATTTTTCTACTTTGGTGATCGATCTTTAAATTTTTTCAATCAGGTGATTAAACTATTAATTTTTTTCTACTTTGGTTCAATTAAAGTTGCAACGTCATAAATTGATGATGTTGCTTTAACACCTAGGATGTAACTGATGATGTGTTAAAACAATATTTATTTTATAATTAGTTTAAATCATTTTATAAAAACTAATTAGGCATATATAAATGTAATATTATATTATAATTTAACCACAAAAACTAAAAATAATTTAAAAATGAAACTTCTATTTAAGATGTTCTTTTTAATTCGACAAAAAAAGAACTAATTAATAATTATGAAAAATATTACTTATCACTATCATCAACACCTAAATTTTCAAACAAAATAGAAGGAAAAAAACTATCGTTAACTAATTATTAGATACCGTCTTACTTATAACTATCATTAACTATTATTTCCAACAAAAATAAAAAAATGGTATTAAATTATTAGAATAAATTTTACACGTAATCACTTTCTATGTACTCAAGTTCTTAGTTAATGGAGAAAATCAATTAAAATAGTAAATAAAAAGTAAATAAATTTCACCATTTTGCCTCTGTGAACCCACTATCTTCAACTTCAATTGAATTAAAGTGAAAAAAAAATGAAAGATCGATCACCAAAGTGAAAAAATGTCAATAGTTCAAGGTAATAATTTATATTTAAGTCTAATTTTTAATTACATGTATACATTGATCATCAATTTATGACGTAATATGATTAATATATTGAACGAAAGTAAAAAAAATTAATAATTTAATGATCTGATTGAAAAAATTGAAAGATTAATAGCGTGAAACAAAAAATTAATAGTTTAGAATAATTATTTATATTTAAGCCTTCTATAATTAATTAAACTTTATCATACGTAGGTGAGATCAATTACTTTTTTATTTAGTTTTTGTCAGATAACTAGCAATAGATAACTTAAACATTTACATGAGAAAATGGTAATTTTACCAGCGGATACCATACCTATGTAAAAGAGTCTCATGTCGAAATATCACTTTCTTTATGTAAAAATATTAATTTTCTAATAATATTATTTGATAAATTTGAGACTCGAATATTTTTTGAAAATTGATATTTCTATGTGACTTTTTAATATTTTCACATAAAAATCGTTGCTATAGATCTGATAGTGACAGTTTTTACCGTCGTTATACATCTATAAAGATATTTTTCATGTGGAAATATCAAAAAATCATGTGAAAATATCAATTTTCTAACTTTTTTGTCTTTGAAAGAAATGAGACACATTTTTTTTTTTACATATACAGAAAAGATTGATGGAACTTCTCTTTTGGGAAACGGATGAAGTAACTACATTGTCAAATGTATTTTAATGTGATAGTATTTCAAAAAATAAAAGGCCGAATGAGACTTGTTTTGAAACAAAAGGAAATTGAGCTTGAGACTCTTTATAGCCATATATAAATCATCTCCTGCAACTAAAAAAAATAAATTGAAACTTGAGTCACTCAATTAAAAATGAAACTAAATTTTAATGTGTTAAATAAAATAAAATAAGTATTAATTAAGGTAAGTAAAAGTTTAAATAAAGCGAGTCGAGTATTGAGTTGCTTAGAGTTGATTAACAAAATTTTTCGAATATAAAATAAGGTTTGATGAGACTCGTTTAGTTATCGAGTCGAGCACGATCTCGAATTGAGCCTGAACTGCTTGAACTTTTCGAACGAATATGATCTGAGTATCAATAGAAAATTTTAATTTGAGGAGGTTCGAGTAATTTATCAAACTTTAAATTTTGTTTATATTTGAATTATTTATATTTTGAGTCAAACTCGAATCGAACGAGTACGAATCAAACCCATTTTACGAATTTAAAGGTAATTGACTAAGTTGAGGCTTTTCAAATGGAATAAAGAGTCATACATAACTTTGGAGTGGTCTCTACAGAGTAAGGGGATTTATAATTCCAAAAGAGATTACAAGAATCATTGAATTCTCTATCAAGAATCTTCTATCTTGCTCATGAGGAGAGCAGATCTATTGTTCCCATTTTCTAAGTCTCTTTTATATCCCCCACTTAAATTTTTATACTTAGACATCTTAAGGAGCCCATTGGGAGAACATTATGTAGTGCAAGTTGATACTTTGGAATACCCTTGCTTTAAGTTAGGGTCCAAACTTATGGAGTGTTATTCTACGTGGATAACGCCGAGGAAAATGTTATATTTAATAATTTTATATATTAATTATTTTATTATAAATTATCAAAATAATAAGTATTTGTAATAACTTCTGTCAAAACACACCTAATATAATATGGTCACCTTTATACGGTCTGGATCTTAACATTATCCCTTATCTAGTTTATCTTGTTCACCCACCTTTAGCGACGGACCGGACGACGATTCGGTCCGTCGCTATATATAGAACTGTCGTCTTAACTTTTAGCGACGAGCCAAATCATCACCTGGACCATCGCTAAAGGGTGGTGAACAAGGTGAGCTAGATAAGTGGTGAACTTAAGATCCGAACTGCACCTTTATAATACTATCAAATCCAGGGTCGAAGCCACATAGTATGTTATGGGGTAAATTGATCCTATTGAAAAAAATAATTATTTTATTATTTAAGGTAAATTTTAAAATTTTTAAGGATTATATATAAATTGATCCCACTAAAATTTTATAAATTTTATACTATACGGGGTCAAATTAAAATTTTAAATTTTGTTAATCAAATTTTAACCAGATATGACTTATATCCTTTAAATATATGTGTGACGCCCCCAAAATTAGGTATACATCACCCATCTTGGGTCGTCAGATACAAATTACAGAATACAAATACAACTTACTAATACAACTGTCGTGTACAATACGACAAAACATAAACTACGAGTTTGAATACAAATATTATCTTCTAGAGAGTATTCATACTCAAAAGGAGTCCTCATTACATTTATTAACACACCATTACATAAAATAGTGAGGACCACTAACTAATACTATCATTCGAACCATCACTCCGTTCCCCGACTTGCCCCAGCTACGTTCTCATTTCCTGAAGAGAACAGTGAAAGAAAGGGTGAGCTCAACTAGCCCAGTAAGAAATATTATGACTAAGATAATGCAGAATAAATTATCATTAGCCTTCAACAATGTTAAACTGATAAAATATAATAGACATCAAGTTTAACTGCAGCGAAACAAGCAATCCATTAAAAGAGTCAAGTAGAAAATAAACTCTACTATCTTTTATGATTTAAAAGGTTTTTCAACACTGTTATCGCTGGGACTCAGCTTAATAAAATAATTCACATCATCGAATCACCCCTGCACTACGACCAAGGATATTCGTGTATTCATTAATGGTCATGATCATGCCAACAACTGTCCATCAATGCACTACGGGCCAATGAGGACTTTTATCACAACATTTGTAACATTACGGTCATGATTATGCTGAATAATCCCTGGTCATAATCATACCAAGTCCATCTATGCACTGCAGGCCACAGATGACTTTCAACATTTTATAAACATGAGGATGATGACAATGATATAAGAATTCAATAAAACAAGTTCAAGAATTAATTTATCCAAGAATTAACAACGTCCAAATTGTCAACATGATACTGCTTTATGGAGTAAAATTCAAGAATGTTTAGAAGAATATTTTCATGAAAAGATACTGGATGAACCGCAATTATCAAGGATATTTCACAATTTTCATGGAGTATAGAAGTCAAAACTTAACCAACTGAGTATAATAAAGAATGGAATAACAAAAGAAATCACCATGCATGCGATAGACCGCACAGACAAGTTATTCCAACAGAATAATAAATAATGGAACCAGGTTCGGCGTAAACGCACAGACAGGATATTCCGACAGAATAATAAATAATGGAACCAGGTCCGGTGTAAAACACACAGACAGGATGTTCCAACAGAATAATAACAAGACGGAACCAGGTCCGGTGTAAAACACACAGACAGGATGTTCCAACAGAATAATAATAAAAACGGAACCAGGTCCGGTGTAAAACACACAGACAGGATGTTCCAACAGAATAATAATAAAAACGGAACCAGGTCCGGTGTAAAATACACAGACAGGGTGTTCCAACAGAATAATAGAAGAATATCACCAAGTATAGGGTAGACCGCGTATACAGGTTATTCCAACAGAATAATAAGAAATGGAATAACAACAGTTCTTTTCATGAATAAGAAAGAATAACACCCCTTACCGTTTTAAAGAAGAGCTGAAATAAGGAAGTAGCTAAGTAGCAGAATAATCTTCTTCTCTCTCTCTATAGTTTCTCTCTCTAGAGTTCAGTGAATTCGTAAGAAATAATGAAGGAATGAGCTGCTATTTATAGAAAAATAGAATGCATAGTAACTAATCCATGAACGGTCCAGATTGATTACTTTAATCTGACGGTCCATATTTAAAGAAAAATCTTTTAGATAAAATATAATATATTCTATTTATAGAATAACTTTAATAAAGTATTTTATTTTATATAAAAAGATGTTTCTATTTTATTATGTTAATAATACGAATAAAACAAAACGTCATTATCGCTAAATAATTCATATTATTAACTGACAATAATTAAATCAAACTGAGTGACTTCTCACATAAGCATTAATAATCAATACCGTGTGCTACTATGCAACCACACGTATTACTGTACTTTTCACTACCGAGTAGTTCAACAGTATCAATGGTAAAACTTTCGCCGTTATTTTTAATAAAATATTTTTGTAGTTTTCTCAATCCGACAATAATTCCGTTGTGGGGTCCACCAATGATTGTGCCGTTGTACGAATATTCCCTGCTAAAACGAATATTCCCCGACCAATCGAATATTATATAACAACTTGCGTACTTTGAAAAATTTATAAATATTACCCACAACTATAACATTATATCAAATTAACTCCATAATATTCAAAAATGATATTTATAGAAAATTCATCTTTATTTATAAAAGTTGGGGTCTTACAACCTCCCCTTCTTATGAAATTTTGCCCTCGAAATTAGGGTACGTACCTGGTATGTCGAAGAGGTAAGGATACCTTGATTTCATTTCAGATTCTAACTCCCAAGTCATTTCCTCAACATCGTAGTTTCTCCACAAAACTTTAACTTGAGGTATAACCTTGGAGTGTAGAATATGTTCCTTCTTATCTAAGATTTGAACAGGAACTTCTTCATACGTCAAATCCTCCGCTATTTCGTCCGGTTCTAACTCAATAATGTGGTTCGGGTCTTCCACATATTTGCGTAACATGGATATGTGAAAAACGTTATGAACACAAGACATACTTGGCGGTAAAGCGAGTCTATAAGCCACAGTTCCTACTCGATCGAGGATTAAAAATAGACCGATGAATCGAGGATTGAGCTTTCCTCTTTTTTCAAATCTCGTAACTCCTTTCCATGGAGCAACACGTAAGAACACATGATTTCCTACATCAAATTCTACGTCCTTTCGATGAAGATCAGCATAACTCTTTTGTCGATCTTGTGAGGTTTTTATACGTTGTCGGATCATTTGAATCTTTTCTGTAGTCATACGTACCAACTCCGGTCCCAACAACGTTGCTTCACCCACCTCATCCCAGCATACTGGAGAACGACATTTTGTTCCATGAACAATGCTTCGAATAGAGCCATGCTAATACTTGCCTGATAACTGTTGTTGTAGGAAAGCTCCACCAATGGTAAGAACTTGTCCCAACTTCCCTTGAAGTCAAAGACACAGAGTCTTAATAAATCTTCTAGAGTTTGAATATTCCTCTCTGATTGTCCGTCCGTCTGAGGATGATATGTCGAACTAAATCGTAAATCTGTGCCCATAGCTTTTTGTAAACTAACCCAAAATCGTGAAGTGAATCTTGGGTCTCGATCAGAAACTATGGATACTGGCATACCATGCAGTCTTACAATCTCATTTATATACATACGAGCAAGACGTTCAAGTGTATAAGTTTCTCGTATCGGTAAAAAATGAGCAGACTTGGTCAATCTATCAACAATGACCCAAATCGCATCTATACCTTGAGAAACCTTAGGAAGACCGGTAACGAAATCCATGGTAATGTGCTCCCACTTCCATTCTGGAATTTCAAGTGGTTGCAATGGACCTTTTGGTACTTGATGCTCCGCTTTGACTCGTTGACAAGTTAAACACCTTGAGATAAACAGCGCTATCTCTCTCTTCATATTGCTCCACCAAAATGTATGACGAAGATCATGATACATTTTGGTACTTCCAGGATGGATTGCAAACGGTGTGTTGTGCGCCTCCATCATGATTTCATACTTTAAATCAGGGTTGTTAGGAACACAAAGTCTGGAGTTGACTCGAAGTATTCCTTCTTCATCGATTCTTGCTTCTGGCATAGCACCTTTTTACACTTTCTTCCTCATACGCATCAGTTCCAGGTCTGTAGCTTGAGCAGCTTTAACTTTATCGATTAAAGTTGCTTCTACTCGTATATTCGCCATCATCACATGGGTCCCTGGAGTCTTTAACTCTATCTCCATCCTTTGCAAGTCACACAAAATGGGCCTTTGTGTTGACAATATTGCACTCGTACTTGCATATGATCTTCTACTCAATGCGTCAGCTACCACGTTCGCTTTTTCAGGATGGTATTGAATGGTATGATCATAATCTTTCAACAGTTCAAGCCAACGTCGTTGTCGCATGTTGAGTTCCTTTTGAGTGAAGAAATATTTGAGGCTTTTATGATCCGTAAAGATCTCCACATTCTCCCCATACAAGTAATGCCTCCAAATTTTAAGTGCAAAGACAACAGCTGCCAACTCTAGATCATGAGTAGGATAATTCCTCTCATATTTCTTGAGTTGTCTTGATGCATAGGCTATGACTTTTCCATGTTGCATGAGAACGCATCCCAACCCTTTGCTCGAAGCATCACTGTAGATGACAAATCCCTCCGAGCCAGATGGTATTGTTAGAACAGGTGCTGAAATGAGTCTCCTCTTGAGTTCTTGAAAACTCTGCTCACATTCTTCGCTCCAACCGAACTTTGTATCTTTCCGAGTCAGCTGAGTTAATGGAGTAGCGATTCGAGAAAATCCTTCCACGAATCTCCGATAATAACCAGCTAAACCAAGAAAGCTACGTACTTCGGTCACTGATTTAGGTTGCTCCCAGCTTTGAATAGCTTCAATCTTTGCCGGGTCAACCGATATTCCACGACTTGATACTACGTGCCCAAGGAATGCTACCTCCTCCAGCCAGAACTCGCATTTCTTCAACTTGGCATAAAGCTTGTATTCACGAAGCTTTTGGAGTACCAGCCTCAAGTGTTGCTCATGATCTTCACGGCTTTTGGAATAAATAAGGATGTCATCAATAAAGACGACCACAAAGTGATCCAAATATTCCTTGAATACCCGGTTCATCATATCCATGAAGGCAGCAGGAGCATTAGTCAATCCAAAGGACATGACTAGGAATTCATAATGCCCGTACCGAGTTCTAAAAGCCGTCTTTGAAATATCCTCAGTTCTAACCTTCAGCTGATGATATCCAGAACGAAGATCGATCTTTGAAAAGAATTGTGCTCCTTGCAACTAGTCAAACAGGTCATCAATACGTGGCAATGGGTACCTGTTTTTGATGGTGACATGATTCAACTCCCGATAATCAATATAAAGTCGCATACTTCCATCTTTCTTCTTCACGAATAGCACAGGAGCACCCCAAGGAGAAGTACTAGGACGAATAAAGCTAATGTCTAACAATTCCTGCAGTTGGATCTTTAACTCTTGAAGTTCAATAGGAGCCATTCGATATGGGGCTTTGAAAATGGGTTTTGTACCGGGTTCAAGGTCGATACAAAATTCAATTTCACGCTCTGGGGGTAGGCCAGGAAGTTCTTCAGGGAATACGTCAGGAAATTTATTAACAATAGAAATATCATTCAAAACTGACGTATTTTTGTTTAGATCCGTGACATGAGCTAAGAAAGCTTGACATCCGTTTTTCAATAAACGAATAGCTTTATGGATTGAGATGACAGTGATTGATTTTAATGGTTTGGTTGCTTGAATTCGCATAATAGGTCGATTAGGAATATGAAAAATAACAACCTTACGAAAATAATCAATTTTTGCATGATGAGTAGTTAACCAATCAATCCCTAGAATCACGTCAAATGCAAGTATTTTTAATGAAATCAGATCGACAGGTAATGTGTGGGTACCAACTTGAACCAAACAAGACTTATAAACCGTGGATATAATGAAGGTTTCCCCCAATGGAGTTTCAACAGATAAATCAAAGTCTAATTTCTCCGGAGTCAAATTTAATCGATGAGCGCAAGTAGGAGAAATAAAAGAATGGGTAGAACCGATATCAAATAAAGTATAGACTTCGTTAGAGTTTATGATAAGCTTACCCGTGATGACCTCATTCGGGTTCCTTGCTTTCTGGGAGGTCACAACAAACGCTCTCCTTTGCACTACCGGTTTTGACTTTTCTGGGACGGCCTTTGGTGTCTCCATCTTGGCTGAACTTGTTTCTGGTAAACGACAAAATCGAGCTAAATGACCTTCTCTTCCACAATTATAACATGCTTTAGACGGCATCGCGCAGTTTGGACTGATGTGCCCCTCCCCTCCGCATTTGAAACATATGATAGGTGGTCGTTCTCCTTCCTTAACAACGGGCGCTGGTGCTGACGTCTTTCCATCATTGTTGAATCTCCTCTTCTTGAAATGACCATTCTTATTGTTTTGGCCTTGATTACCACCGAAGTGGTTACCATTTCTGGCCTGTTGATTCCCTCCACGCTTGTTGTCACCGCTTCGATGACTGCTCTCATTGGTATTATCATTTTGCCGACTGCTCTCTTTTGGTTGCGTTAACTCGTTATCGCGCTCCACTAACTGAGCCCTATTCACAACATCTGAATACAAACACAGTTTATGAGAAATAAGATGTTGACGTATCTCAGGTTTCAAACCTCGCAAAAATATTCGCGTCATTCGCTCTTCATTATCCACCAAGTGGGACGCAAACCGGGACAACTCAGCAAATTTAGCCTCATACTGCGACACGGTCATATTATTCTGCTCCAATTTGATGAACTCCACCTCCTTCGTGTGACGAACACTTTCGGAAAAGTATTTGTCATTGAATAGCTCTTGGAACTTCTCCCAAGACATCTTCAGTGCGGCAGGTTGAGTACGCTTAATCGATTCCCACCAGTAATCTGCCTCTCCTCGCAACATAAAGGCGGCAAAGGGAACCTTTTGCTCCTCGGAGCATCCCAAGACATCAAATATCTTGGTAATCTGTTTTATCCATGTTTCCGCTATAAGTGGTTTTGGCTCTCCCTTAAACTCTGGTGGTCCCAACTCCTTGAACTGTTTAGCGGTGACCGTCCGAGAGTTTTCAGTGTTTCCACCTATATTTTGGACAGGAGCCGTTCTCGCCTGCTGTTGTATGAACTGCATAAAGTTTTTGAACATTCCATCATTCATCATCTGGTCAGTGTTGTTATTTGCATGAGGATTGTCACCTTCCTGATACACATTATCCTGATTATTGATATGTGGTGAATCAACAGTCGCCTGTGCTCCATTGCTATTCTCAACATTCTCAGATGCCATTTTCAGATACTACCACAAAATAAAAGTTAATTGATATGTCATATATTATCCTTATATTATGACCGACCAATTAAATACCATGCAAATAAACTTAGGTAGGTCATACTAGCGAAGGAATTCCCCGTCTCTCCCCTCCTAGTTCTATTCTCACATCTTAGCCAGGGATCATATCCCTAAGCTCTGATACCAACTGTGACGCCCCCAAAATAAGGTATACATCACTCATCTTGGGTCGTCAGATACATAATACAGAATACAAATACAACTTACTAATACAACTGTCGTGTACAATACGACAAAACATAAACTGTGAGTTTGAATACAAATATTATCTTCTAGAGAGTATTCATACTCAAAAGGAGTCCTCATTACATTTATTAACACACCATTACATAGAATAGTGAGGACTACTAACAAATACTATCATTCGGACCATCACTCTGTTCCTCGACTTGCCCCAGCTACGTTCTCATTTCCTGAAGAGAACAGTGAAAGAAAGGGTGAGCTCAACTAGCCCAGTAAGAAATATTATGACTAAGATTGTGACGCCCCCAGAATAGGTATACAACACCCATTCTGAGTCGCCAAATACATGGTACAGAAAGCAAACTACAACTTCAATAATACAATTGTCGTGCAAAATACGACAACACATACTGTGAGTTTAAATACAAATATTGTCTTCTAGACAATATCCACACTCAAATAAATCCTCATTACAATTATTCAAACACTATTTTACAGAAATAGTGAGGACTGCTAATACATCTTTCTAGAACCATCACTCCATACCCCGACTAGATCCTGCTATGTTCTCACCTCCTGAGAAGAAAAATGGAACAAAAAGGAAAAGGGTGAGCTCAACTAGCCCAGTAAAGAATATTATGACTAAGATAATATACAACAAATTATCGTTAGTCTTCAACAGGGAAAAATCTGATAAAATATAATCGACAACAAGTTTTAGATCAACAACTGCAGCGAAAACAACAAACCATTAGAAGAGTCAAGTAGAGAAAGAATTCTACTATCTTCTAAGATTTAAAAGTCCATCATCAATATTTTATCCCTGTAACATCAATTAATAATCATCTTTAACCAAATATTCATCTTTGCACTACAGGCCAAAGATATTCATTTGTATCATCAGTCGGTCATGTTCATCTCAACACCTGTTCATCTTTGCACTACAGGCCAAAGATATTCATCAAGTAATTATACATCTTTGCACTACAGGCCAAAGATATTCAGTAATATCATCATTTAGGACTGAGGATGATGAAAAATATCTTAAAGAGAACGAATCCAATGAGACAGAAGGACAAATAGTAGGGATTCGTATAACAGTTTATCCAAGATCAATAATACTTCATAATAATCAATTGTGAAGCAGAATTCAAAAATAAAGATCAAAACATGGATACAATCAAAGATAGTAACCATAATAGACATCTTGGACAAAAAGGGAAAATTTTATTTTTCGGTGAATAGTGCCGTATTCGTGAATAGTGCCGTATACGTGAATAGTGCCGTATACGTGAATAGTAACCCCCGACACAAAAAGTTCCAAATTTGATAAAAACTCATATCAATATTTCAGCATAATGATATTGAAGAAAATAATATCATTAAGAAGAAAATAATATCCCTTACCTCAAAATATCAGTACTTCTGGTCGGAATACCGGTATAAGGCTGAAAGAAACTTGCTCTGATGAATAGAAACTCTCAAAGTATCTAAATACTCACAAAATACACTCAATAATCTAGAGAGAGAAAGAGAGAAAACTTGTTTCTGGTGTGATTTTCAATTCTAACTTAGCCCTCTATTTATAGGAAAATTTTGGTAGGTTTGACCTGCAACCTGATGGCTTTACCTGCTACTATTCCCACCCACCACATTTGAAATATAATTCAGCACATTTCTTCACCAACCACAAGTGGGGCCCACCAATTCTAGAATTTTCCACCAAAATGATAAACTCCGAAAATTCAACAATTTCTGAACCAGTCATCTTGTAAAATTCGTAATAAATCATACGTTCATTTTTAACGGTTCAAAATTTGTGGACATATACTCAACTTATATATGTATAACATATCCAAAAATTACCACGATCCAACGGTCGGATTAAAAATTATAACCCCCGCAAACTATCTCAAAAACCCTGATTTTTAATACCTCCATTCCGACAAAAATACTGACAAAAACCTCAACATTAACTCCTTCATTTTTAACCACAAAAATATATCCCTCATTTATATCCACATAAAATAAATATTTCCTTATCATATGAATCAATAATTAATTATTCACAAATAATATTACAGAATCACATTTATGACAACCAGGCCGTTCCCAGGAAAGAGGGGGCTTTCCAATAAGGATTTCTCCTTACTGGCGCGCAATTAGATGACCAAACCTCTCCTTAGACAGAACTTTCTAGACATTGCCAATAATGTTATCTAATAATATTATTCAAATAATATGAATTATTGATCTGATAAATGAAAATACTGTGCAGCAACAATTATTGAAACAACAATAATATAAAATATCAACGCAGCAATTATTGAATCAATAAAATAAAATATTGAATAATAACTACTGTAACAATTATTGAGTAGTGCCTTCTTACGTAAGAATCAATAATTGGTGCAATACCGTGTGCTACTGTATTTTAACCACCGGGTATTCCAACAGTATTAACGGTAACAACTACGCCGTTATTTATAAACAACTTATACTTGTCGTTTTCTTCATCCAATCGCTTTCCGTTATGGGGCCCACACAAGGCTGCGTCGTCGTACGAATATTCCCCGACAGCAAGAATATTCCACGACCAACCGAATATTCACCGACCAAAAATAAATATTTTATAACCACTTGCTTATTTTGCAAAATTTGCACATTTCACCCATAACCAAAGTATTATATCAAATTAACCCCTTATTATTCACAATAATATTTAGAGAAAATTTGATTTTATTCATTAATAAGTTGGGGTCTTACAACCTCCCCTCCTTATGAAATTTCGTCCTCGAAATTGACGTACGTACCTGATGTTTCAAAAAGGTGAGGATACCTCGCTTTCATTTCTGATTCCAACTCCCAGGTCATTTCTTCAATAGCATGGTTTCTCCACAAAACCTTAACTTGTGGTATAACCTTCGTGCGTAGGACATGCTCTTTCCTATCCAAGATCTTAACAGGTACCTCCTCGTACGTTAAATCTTCAGCTATCTCGTCTGGTTCTAACTCAATAATGTGGTTCGGGTCTTTAACATATTTACGAAGCATAGATATGTGAAAAACATTATGAACACGAGACATGCTTGGAGGTAATGCGAGTCTATATGCCACATTTCCTATTCGCTCAAGAATCTCAAATGGACCAACAAATCTTGGATTGAGCTTTCCTCTCTTCCCAAATCTTGTAACTCCCTTCCATGGTGCAACACGTAACAATACATGATCCCCAATATTAAATTCCACGTCCTTCCGATGAAGATCCGCATAACTCTTTTGTCGATCCTGTGCCGTTTGTATACGTTGTCGAATCGTTTGGATCTTCTCTGTAGTAATGCGTACCAATTCTGGTCCCAACAATGTTGCTTCACCCACCTCGTCCCAGCATACTGGAGAACGACATTTTCTTCCATACAACGCCTCAAATGGAGCCATACCTATGCTCGCCTGATAACTGTTGTTGTAGGAGAATTCCACCAATGGTAGGTACTTATCCCAACTCCCTTTGAGATCTAAGACACAAAGTCTTAATAGATCTTCAAGAGTTTGAATAGTCCTCTCTGATTGTCCGTCCGTTTGAGGATGGTATGCTGAACTGAATCGTAAATCCGTGCCCATAGCTTTCTGCAAGCTAACCCAAAATCGTGAAGTGAATCTTGGGTCACGATCCGAAACTATGGATACTGGCATGCCATGCAATCTCACAATCTCGTTCACGTACATACTAGCAAGACGTTCAAGGGAATAAGTCTCACGTATCGGCAAGAAATGAGCGGACTTGGTTAATCTATCAACAATAACCCAAATCGCATCTATGCCTTGAGAAACCTTGGGAAGACCTGTAACAAAATCCATAGTAATGTGTTCCCACTTCCATTTCGGAATCTCAAGTGGTTGCAATGGACCCTTTGGTACTTGATGCTCCGCTTTTACACGTTGACAAGTTAAACATCTCGAGATAAACTCCGCGATCTCTCTTTTCATATTGCTCCACCAAAATGTATGTCGAAGATCGTGATACATTTTGGTACTCCCAGGATGGATTGCAAACGGTGTGTTGTGTGCCTCCATCATTATTCTATGCTTCAAGTCAAAATCGTTAGGAACACAAAGTCTGGAGTTGACTCGAAGTATTCCTTCTTCATCGATTCTTGCTTCTGGAATAGCACCTTCTTGCACTTTCTTCTTCATACGCATCAGCTCTATATCCGTAGCTTGAGCAGCTTTAACTTTATCGATTAAAGTCGGTTCTACTCGTATATTTGATATCATCATGTGGGTACTTGGAGCCTTCATCTCTATCTCCATCCTTTGCAAGTCATACAAAATGGGCCTTTGTGTTAAAAACATTGCACTCGTACCCGCATATGATCTTCTACTCAATGCGTCAGCTACTACGTTTGCTTTTCCAGGATGGTATTGGATGGTATGATCGTAATCTTTCAACAGCTCAAGCCAACGTCGTTGCCGCATGTTGAGTTCCTTTTGGGTGAAGAAATATTTGAGGCTTTTATGATCTGTATAGATCTCCACTTTCTCCCCATACAGGTAGTGTCTCCAGATCTTCAACGCAAAAACGACTGCTGCCAACTCCAAATCATGAGTAGGATAATTCCTCTCATATTCTTTGAGTTGTCGTGAGGCATAGGCTATGACTTTCCCATGTTGCATGAGAACACATCCTAACCCTTTGCCTGAAGCATCGCTGTAGATAACAAATCCATCCGAACCAGATGGTATTGTCAAAACAGGTGCCGAAATGAGTCTCCTCTTGAGTTCTTGGAAACTCTTCTCGCATTCCTCACTCCATACGAATTTTGTATCTTTCCGAGTCAGCTGAGTTAACGGAGTAGCGATTCGAGAAAATCCTTCCACAAATCTCCGATAATAACCAGCTAAGCCCAGAAAGCTACGTACTTCGGTTACCGACTTCGGTTGCTCCCAACTTTGTATGGCTTCAATCTTCGCCGGGTCGACAGATACTCCATGTTTTGACACCACGTGCCCAAGGAATGCTACTTCCTCAAGCCAGAACTCGCATTTCTTCAGTTTGGCATATAGCTTGTTTTCACGAAGCCTTTGCAGTACCAGCTTCAAATGGCGCTCATGATCTTCACGGCTTTTGGAATAGATGAGGATGTCATCAATAAAGACAACAACGAACTGATCCAAATATTCTTTGAATACACGGTTCATCATATCCATGAAGGCAGCAGGAGCATTAGTCAATCCAAAAGACATTACTAAGAATTCATAATGCCCGTACCGAGTTCTGAAGGCAGTCTTTGGAATATCCTCAGTTTTAATCTTCAGCTGATGATATCCAGAACGAAGATCGATCTTTGAAAAGAATTGTGCTCCTTGCAACTGGTCAAACAGGTCATCAATGCGAGGTAGCGGATACCTATTCTTGATGGTGACATGGTTCAATTCTCGATAGTCAATACAAAGTCGCATACTCCCGTCTTTCTTCTTTACGAATAAAACAGGAGCACCCCAAGGAGACGTACTAGGACGAATAAAACCGATGTCCAACAACTCCTGTAGTTGGACTTTTAACTCCTGAAGTTCAATAGGAGCCATTCGATATGGGGTTTTAGAAATGGGCTTTGTACCGGGTTCAAGGTCAATAAAGAATTCAATTTCTCGTTCCGGGGGTAGACCGGGAAGTTCTTCAGGAAATACATCGGAAAATTCTCTAACAATAGAAATATTATTCAAATCTGACTTGTCTTTGTTCAAATCCATAACATGGGCTAAGAAAGCTTGACATCCGTTTTTCAATAAACGAATAGCTTTGTGGCTTGATATGACAGTGACTGATTTTAGTGGTTTAGTAGTTTGAATTCGTATGACAGGTTGGTTAGGAATATGAAAACTAACAACCTTACGAAAACAATCAATTTTAGCATGATGAGTGGTTAACCAATCAATTCCTAAAATCACATCAAAAGCAAGTATCTTTAAAGAGATAAGATCAACAGGTAATGTGATAGTGCCAACTTGGATCATGCAAGATTTATAAACTGTAGATGTAACGAAGGTTTCACCCAACGGAGTTTCAACAGATAAGTTAAAGTCCAATTTCTCCGGAGTCAAGTTTAAACGTTGAGCACAAGCAGGAGAGATAAAAGAATGGGTAGAACCGGTATCTAGTAAAGTATAAACTTCGCAAGAATTCAAGATTAGCTTACCCGTGATCACCTCGTTCGGGTTTCTCGCGTTTTGGCCAGTAACGACAAACGCCCTTCCAGGAACCGCTGATTTCGACTTATCCGGGATAACTTTTGGAGTCACCATCCCCGCTGAACTTGGTTTTGCTACAGAACACTCTCGAGCTATATGACCTTCCTTTCCACAGTTATAACATACCTTGGATTGTTGTGGGCAGTTTGGGCTGATATGTCCCTCTTTCCACATTTGTAACATACGACCGGTGGTCGTTCTCCTCCCCTAGAAACAGTTGATGTTTGTGCTGACGTCTTCACGTTATCATTGTTGTACCTTCTCTTCTTGAAATCTCCTCCCGACTCGCTCCTTCTATTATCACGACCACGATTACCACCAGAGTGGTTACCGCTTTTGTCCGAATGTTTTCCTCCCTGCTGGTTTTCATTGCTTCGATGACTGCCGCCACCGGTATGACCCTGGTTGTGGTCCCTCGGTTGCACATACTCATTATCTCGCTCTAATAATTGAGCCCTGTTTACAACATCTGAATATAAAGAAAATTTATGAGAGATAAGATATTGCCGAATCTCGGGTTTTAGACCTCTCAGAAACATCCTTGTCATTCGTTCCTCATTTTCGACCAAATGAGGTGCAAACCTGGATAACTCTGCAAACTTCGCCTCGTACTGGGACACCGTCATGTTGTTTTGTTCCAGTCTAATAAACTCAACCTCCTTCATATGACGAATACTTTCAGGAAAGTACTTGTCATTGAACAGTTTTTGAAATGTTTCCCAGGACATGTTGAGTGCGTCAGGCTGGGTACGCTTCACAGACTCCCACCAGTAGTCTGCCTCACCGCGGAACATAAATGTGGCGAATGGAACCTTCTGTTCCTCCGTGCATCCCAAGACATCAAATATCTTGGTAATTTGCTTGACCCACGTTTCCGCCATGATCGGATCCGGCTTTCCCTTAAATTCTGGTGGTCCCAATTCTTTGAACTGCTTAGCTGTGACAAACCGCGCGTTGTTATCATTTCCACCCGTATTCTGCACACGAGTCTCCCTCGTCTGATTTTGCATGAACTGCAAAAAGCTCCTAAACATTCCATCATTCATCGTTTGCTCGGTAACGTTGTTTACAGGAGGAATATTGCCTTCCTGTTGCACGTTCCCCTGGGTAGTGATCAAAGGTGTCTCCACGGTCTGATTTACTCCATTATTAACGTTCTCAGCTGCCATTCTTAAATACTGCCATAAAACAAGGGTTAATAGTCATGTCATATATTATCCCTATACTCTGACCGACCAAATAAACACCAAATAAACTTAGTCAGGTCATACTAGCGAAGGAATTCCCCGTCTCTCCCCTCCTAGTTCTTGTCTCACATCTCAGCCAGGGATCATATCCCTAAGCTCTGATACCAACTGTGACGCCCCCAGAATAGGTATACAACACCCATTCTGAGTCGCCAAATACATGGTACAGAAAGCAAACTACAACTTCAATAATACAATTGTCGTGCAAAATACGACAACACATACTGTGAGTTTAAATACAAATATTGTCTTCTAGACAATATCCACACTCAAATAAATCCTCATTACAATTATTCAAACACTATTTTACAGAAATAGTGAGGACTGCTAATACATCTTTCTAGAACCATCACTCCATACCCCGACTAGATCCTGCTATGTTCTCACCTCCTGAGAAGAAAAATGGAACAAAAAGGAAAAGGGTGAGCTCAACTAGCCCAGTAAAGAATATTATGACTAAGATAATATACAACAAATTATCGTTAGTCTTCAACAGGGAAAAATCTGATAAAATATAATCGACAACAAGTTTTAGATCAACAACTGCAGCGGAAACAGCAAACCATTAGAAGAGTCAAGTAGAGAAAGAATTCTACTATCTTCTAAGATTTAAAAGTCCATCATCAATATTTTATCCCTGTAACATCAATTAATAATCATCTTTAACCAAATATTCATCTTTGCACTACAGGCCAAAGATATTCATTTGTATCATCAGTCGGTCATGTTCATCTCAACACCTGTTCATCTTTGCACTACAGGCCAAAGATATTCATCAAGTAATTATACATCTTTGCACTACAGGCCAAAGATATTCAGTAATATCATCATTTAGGACTGAGGATGATGAAAAATATCTTAAAGAGAACGAATCCAATGAGACAGAAGGACAAATAGTAGGGATTCGTATAACAGTTTATCCAAGATCAATAATACTTCATAATAATCAATTGTGAAGCAGAATTCAAAAATAAAGATCAAAACATGGATACAATCAAAGATAGTAACCATAATAGACATCTTGGACAAAAAGGAAAAATTTTATTTTTCGGTGAATAGTGCCGTATTCGTGAATAGTGCCGTATACGTGAATAGTAACCCCCGACACAAAAAGTTCCAAATTTGATAAAAACTCATATCAATATTTCAGCATAATGATATTGAAGAAAATAATATCATTAAGAAGAAAATAATATCCCTTACCTCAAAATATCAGTACTTCTGGTCGGAATACCGGTATAAGGCTGAAAGAAACTTGCTCTGATGAATAGAAACTCTCAAAGTATCTAAATACTCACAAAATACACTCAATAATCTAGAGAGAGAAAGAGAGAAAACTTGTTTCTGGTGTGATTTTCAATTCTAACTTAGCCCTCTATTTATAGGAAAATTTTGGTAGGTTTGACCTGCAACCTGATGGCTTTACCTGCTACTATTCCCACCCACCACATTTGAAATATAATTCAGCACATTTCTTCACCAACCACAAGTGGGGCCCACCAATTCTAGAATTTTCCACCAAAATGATAAACTCCGAAAATTCAACAATTTCTGAACCAGTCATCTTGTAAAATTCATAATAAATCATACGTTCATTTTTAACGGTTCAAAATTTGTGGACATATACTCAACTTATATATGTATAACATATCCAAAAATTACCACGATCCAACGGTCGGATTAAAAATTATAACCCCCGCAAAATATCTCAAAAACCCTGATTTTTAATACCTCCATTCCGACAAAAATACTGATAAAAACCTCAACATTAACTCCTTCATTTTTAACCACAAAAATATATCCCTCATTTATATCCACATAAAATAAATATTTCCTTATCATATGAATCAATAATTAATTATTCACAAATAATATTACAGAATCACATTTATGACAACCAGGCCGTTCCCAGGAAAGAGGGGGCTTTCCAATAAGGATTTCTCCTTACTGGCGCGCAATTAGATGACCAAACCTCTCCTTAGACAGAACTTTCTAGACATTGCCAATAATGTTATCTAATAATATTATTCAAATAATATGAATTATTGATCTGATAAATGAAAATACTGTGCAGCAACAATTATTGAAACAACAATAATATAAAATATCAACGCAGCAATTATTGAATCAATAAAATAAAATATTGAATAATAACTACTGTAACAATTATTGAGTAGTGCCTGTAAGACCCCGAATTTTATGAAATAAAGTATTCAATTTTTTATAATTACTATTCAGTAAATGGTTAAATTGATAAAAGTTTAAAGTTATGGGTGAAATATGAATTTTTTTTCAAAATAAGCAAGTGGTTATAAAATAATCATTGTTGTCGGGGAATATTCGTTTGGTCGTGGAATATTCTTTTTGTCGGAGAATATTCGTACGACGCGCAGCTATTTGTGGGCCCCATAACGAATAACTGTCGGGTGAAGAAAAACGACAAATTTGAGTTTTTACAAATAACGGCGTAGTTGTTATCGTTAATACTGTTGAAATACCCGGTGGTTAAAATACAGTAATACGCGTTATTACACAGTAGCACACGGTATTGCACAGTATTTTTGAAATTATTGATTCTTACGTAAGAAGGCACTACTCAATAATTGTTACAGTAATTACTGTTCAATATTTTATTTTATTGATTCAATAATTGCTGCGTTGATATTTTATATTATTGTTGTTTCAATAATTGTTGCTGCACAGTATTTTCTATTATCAGATCAATAATTCATATTATTTGAATAATATTATTAGATAACATTATTGCAATGTCTAGAAAGTTCTGTCTAAGGAGAGGTTTGGTCATCTAATTGCGCGCCAGTAAGGAGAAATCTTATTGGAAAGCCCCCTCTTTCCTGGGAACGGCCTGGTTGTCATAAATGTGATTCTGTAATATTATTTGTGAATAATTAATTATTGATTCATATGATAAGGAAATATTTATTTTATGTGGATATAAATGAGGGATATATTTTTGTGGTTAAAAATGAAGGAGTTAATGTTGAGGTTTTTATCTGTATTTTTGTCGAAACGGAGGTATTGAAAATCAAATTAGGGTTTTTGAGATATTTTGCGGGGTTATAATTTTTAATCCGACCGTTGGATCGTGGTAATTTTTGGATATGTTATACATATATAAGTTGAGTATATGTCCACAAATTTTGAACCGTTAAAAATGAACGTATGATTTGTTATGAATTTTACGAGATGACTGGTTCAGAAATTGTTGAATTTTCGGAGTTTATCATTTTGGTGGAAAATTCTAAATTGGTGGGCCCCACTTGTGGTTGGTGAAGAAATGTGCTGAATTATATTTCAAATGTGGTGGGTGGGAATAGTAGCAGGTAAAGCCATCAGGTTGCAGGTCAAACCTACCAAAATTTTCCTATAAATAGAGGGCTAAGTTAGAATTGAAAATCACACCAGAAACATAAGCTTTCTCTCTTTCTCTCTCTAGATTATTGAGTGTATTTTGTGAGTATTTAGATACTTGGTGAGTTGCTATTCATCAGTGCAAGTTTCCTTCAGCCTTATACCGATCAGAAGTACTGCTCTTTTGAGGTAAGGGATAGTAAGGGATTTTAAGGGTTGTTATGATTTTCAGTTTCGTAATTTTTCTGATCTTCAAAAATTCTGGAAAAATTTGAAATGATATTTTGATGAGTTTTCTTGATTGTGTCCAAAAATGGTGATTTTTGGATGTATAGATTGAGAGTTATGAATTTTATGAGAAAAGACTATTTTAAAAGTAACAGCTTATAATTCCTTGTGGTTAACTCCAAAATTGATGAAATTTTTATTGGGAGTACATGTATATGATAGAAGTATACTCTGTAAATTTCAGAATTTTTAGACAAAAGTACAATTTTTGATAAATGTCTAAATATTCGGCTATTTTGGCCATATGAAAAATAGTAAATGACTTTTAAAAATTCTGAGAAAAATATATGTTCACTATGGGACTATATTATGCTAAATCCCAGAAAAGAAATATTTTTGGAACTGATTTGGTATTTTTTATGAAAATGGTCTAGTTATGAGTAAATGAATTAAATATGTTTTGTGAGGAAAGAAAATTGGAAAATAGAATTTTATGGCTTGAGAATCCTATATGAGGTATATGCAGATTTTTGATGAGGTTTTGGCTATTGATGATGAAATCTTAAGAGTTGACATTTTATGATGATTAAATGCATTAATTAGTAAAGTGTAAACAATTTAAAATAAATTGTTTATAAGCTTAAGAAATGTTATTCTTTCAATATCATTATACCGAAATATTGGTATAGATTTTATTGTTGAATTTCTACCTTTTTGAGTCGAGGTTACTATTCATGAGTTACTATTCACGACAAAATTGGTTTCTTTTTCTAACCAAATTATAGTTGATTTATGAATATTGCTCTTGAAATTAAATCCATGTTTTGACCATATTATTTTTATAATCATATATAACATTTTTATAACCCTAATGATGATATTTCTCTTTGACTTGAGTGTAAAGATGGGTAGATTTTTGGTATGATCATGACTATGGGTTCTCTTTGGCCAGTAGTGCAAAGTTGAATTGTTGACTGGTATGATCATGACCATTGAATTTGTAATTGAATATCTTTAGCTTAAGTGCAAAGGTGAAATGATCAACATGGTTATAATTATTGTTTATATAAATTCTTAATGATTTATATATCTTTGAGGTATTAATATATTTGGCATGTAGTGCAAATATGAATTGTTGAGGAATATCTTTGGCCTGTAGTGCAAAGATGAATTGTAGATGAATATCTTTGGCCCGTAGTGCAAAGATGACCTGTTGTTGAATATCTTTGGCCAGTAATGCAAAGATGAACGGTTGAGGAATATCTTTGGCCTGTAGTGCAAAGATGAATTGTAGATGAATATCTTTGGCCTGTAGTGCAAAGATGGTCTGTTGATGAATATCTTTGGCCCGTAGTGCAAAGATAAACTGTTGTTGAATATCTTTGGTCGTAGTGCAAAGATGGATTTATTAGTATGATTATGAACAGGAACTGTGATTTGGTATAACCATGATCTTTGATGTTTCAGGTAAAGACATGTGATGAAAATATTCTTCGTCCTGGGTGCGAAGAAAAATTTAGAATCACAATTATGATTATGAGTTATTCATATGATTGTGGAAAGGAACTGTTGATTGATGTTACAGGGATAAAACATTGTTGATGGATTTTTAACATGGAGAAGATAATAGACTTTATAGTCTATTTGACTCTTCTAATGGATTGCTCGTTCCGCTGCAACTATGGTTGAAATTTTTATCATTTACCATATGTTCTAAATCTCTGATTTATTATTGATGAAGGCTACTGATAATTTAATTATCTTTAGTCATGATATTCTTTACTGGGCTAGTTGTGCTCACCCTTTTGCTTCACAATTCCTTTCAGGTAATAAGAGTGTAGCTGGGTCGAGCGAGGGTAACGGGGAAATAGAACGGTGGTCTCTAGCTGTGGATGTTCTCCCGAAGCAGTATAGAAAAGTTCATTTAGTAGTTATATTTGGTGAATCCAATAGGGTAAGGTGTACCCAACGTTGGAAGGGTGGTTTGCCACTATCATACAAGATGTCTAACGACATACAACCTCGTGTCATCATAAGACAAGGATGTGCTCATCCACTTGCTGAGTATATATACGAGCACTACCTATATAATCTTGGTGTTTGTTTGAAGTATAATTCTCAATTAGAGACAGTGGAGATAATGATAAGTCAAGAGAAGACTCACCATTGGGAAGAATATGATAGTAATCTTCTCGTTTTTCTTTGGGGTCTATTGGGTCAACCAAGGATAATTCTGTGGCCATATGATATCTATCATAACCTAGACGCATGGCCTCCCATGTACGAAGGTTTCCTTGAGCACTTCCCAAAGATTCTAATTTCTAAAACAGTTTTTGACTATACCTTTATGTAAGGTGTCATTGTGAGGTGATGTCCACGGTTGGAACATGAGTCACATTTGGTATATATTTGTATCCAAACTCACAGCATATGTGTTGTTGTATTTTGCACGACAATTGTTGTAATAAAGTTGTAGTTATTTTCTGTACCATGTATTTGACGACTCAGAATGGGTTGGGTGGAATGGACCTATTTTGGGGTTGTTACAGTTGGTATCAGAGCTTAGGGATATGATCTCTGGCGGAGATCGGGAAATATAACTAGGAGGGGAGAGATGAGTAAATCCTTCGCTAGTGTGTCCTACCTAAGCTTATTTGTTGGTTAGTCATAATATTGGGATATTATGTGATATGTTAATTTATTTAATTAACCCTTATTTTATGGCAGTATTTGAGAATGGCAGCTGAGAATGCTAACAATGGAGTGAATGAGACTGTGGGGATACCTCTAATCACTAACCATGATAATGTGATGTCAGACGAAGAAGGAATTAGAGATATCTATGTGGTGAGTGAAGAATTGATAGTTGCACCCGAGATAGTCGCAGAGGTAACAGCTGAGACTGAGGAAGAAGAGGAAGAAGAAGTACCAGAGGAGAGTTTATTAGAGGTATTATATGATCAAAATGTAGAATTTCAAAATCGTATTCATGAGTTAGAAGAGCAAGCAGAAGAACGACAGGCGGTCGTGGAACAAAAGGATGCAACAATTCAAGCTTGTGTTACCCGATATGTGATGCTTGAACAGAAGCATTCTTTGGCAGAGTATAGATGATAAAAATGGAATCTGAGCTGAAAGAAGAAAAAATTGAACGAGTGAGAATAAGTGATGCATGGGCAAAAGCCGCACGACACGTGGATATTGTGGAAAGAGATGTTCGATCTAAGAAGTCTAAAATAGATGATATGAATTTCTCTTTTTGGAAAGCAATTGGGAGAACCCAACATCGAGTTTTGAATTACCCTGTACATAGCGGTCAACCTGAATCTGATATGGATCGAAGATTGATGATTCAGATCATGAATGAGGAGTACGAAGAGGCAGTTGAGGGAGGAATATGTCATATAGAAAGGTATATTCCAACGGTAATGATGACGCCAAATGCTGCTCCAGACAAGTCAAAGTCGAGTAGTTCGAGGGATGGCGGTTGTCATGACTTCCCAACAAATGAGGAACCCAAATGAAGTTATCATGGGAGATGAGCAATGGAGAAATCATGATGATCTGAGAGATAGAATCTGAAATGGAAGCAAGGTATTCTCAACTCTTCGAAATACCAGGTACGTAAATTTCGGGGACGAAATTTCATAAGGAGGGGAGATTGTAAGACCCCGAATTTTATGAAATAAAAGTATTCAATTTTTCTTATAATTACTATTCAGTAAATGGTTAAATTGATAAAAGTTTAAAGTTATGGGTGAAATATGAATTTTTTTTCAAAATAAGCAAGTGGTTATAAAATAATCATTGTTGTCGGGGAATTTCGTTTGGTCGTGTAATATTCTTTTGTCGGAGAATATTCGTACGACGGCGCAGCTATTTGTGGGCCCCATAACGAATAACTGTCGGGTGAAGAAAAACGACAAATTTGAGTTTTTACAAATAACGGCGTAGTTGTTATCGTTAATACTGTTGAAATACCCGGTGGTTAAAATACAGTAATACGCGTTATTACACAGTAGCACACGGTATTGCACAGTATTTTGAAATTATTGATTCTTACGTAAGAAGGCACTACTCAATAATTGTTACAGTAATTACTGTTCAATATTTTATTTTATTGATTCAATAATTGCTGCGTTGATATTTTATATTATTGTTGTTCAATAATTGTTGCTGCACAGTATTTTCTATTATCAGATCAATAATTCATATTATTTGAATAATATTATTAGATAACATTATTGTCAATGTCTAGAAAGTTCTGTCTAAGGAGAGGTTTGGTCATCTAATTGCGCGCCAGTAAGGAGAAATTCTTATTGGAAAGCCCCCTCTTTCCTGGGAACGGCCTGGTTGTCATAAATGTGATTCTGTAATATTATTTGTGAATAATTAATTATTGATTCATATGATAAGGAAATATTTATTTTATGTGGATATAAATGAGGGATATTTTTTGTGGTTAAAAATAAAGGAGTTAATGTTGAGGTGTTTTATCTGTATTTTTGTCGAACGGAGGTATTAAAAAATCAGGGTTTTTGAGATATTTTGCGGGGGTTATAATTTTAAATCCGACCGTTGGATCGTGGTAATATTTTGGATATGTTATACATATATAAGTTGAGTATATGTCCACAAATTTTGAACCGTTAAAAATGAACGTATGATTTGTTATGAATTTTACGAGATGACTGGTTCAGAAATTGTTGAATTTTCGGAGTTTATCATTTTGGTGGAAAATTCTAAAATTGGTGGGCCCCACTTGTGGTTGGTGAAGAAATGTGCTGAATTATATTTCAAATGTGGTGGGTGGGAATAGTAGCAGGTAAAGCCATCAGGTTGCAGGTCAAACCTACCAAAATTTTCCTATAAATAGAGGGCTAAGTTAGAATTGAAAATCACACCAGAAACATAAGCTTTCTCTCTTTCTCTCTCTAGATTATTGAGTGTATTTTGTGAGTATTTAGATACTTGGTGAGTTGCTATTCATCAGTGCAAGTTTCCTTCAGCCTTATACCGATCAGAAGTACTGCTCTTTTGAGGTAAGGGATAGTTATGGTGATTTTAAGGGTTGTTATGATTTTCAGTTTCGTAATTTTTTCTGATCTTCAAAATTCTGGAAAAAATTGAAATGATATTTTGATGAGTTTTCTTGATTGTGTCCAAAAATGGTGATTTTTGGATGTATAGATTGAGAGTTATGAATTTTATGAGAAAAGACTAATTTAAAAGTAACAGCTTATAATTCCCTTGTGGTTAACTCAAAATTGATGAAATTTTTATTGGGAGTACATGTATATGATAGAAGAATACTCTGTAAATTTCAGAATTTTTAGACAAAAGTACAATTTTTGATAAATGTCTAAATATTCGGCTATTTTGGCCATATGAAAAATAGTAAATGACTTTTAAAAATTCTGAGAAAAATATATGTTCACTATGGGACTATATTATGCTAAATCCCAGAAAAGAAATATTTTTGGAACTGATTTTGGTATTTTTTATGAAAATGGTCTAGTTATGAGTAAATGAATTAAATATGTTTTGTGAGGAAAGAAATTGGAAAATAGGATTTTATGGCTTGAGAATCCTATATGAGGTATATGCAGATTTTTGATGAGGGTTTTGGCTATTGATGATGAAATCTAAAAGTTGACATTTTATGATGATTAAATGCATTAATTAGTAAAGTGTAAACAATTTAAATAAATTGTTTATAAGCTTAAGAAATGTTATTCTTTCAATATCATTATACCGAAATATTGGTATAGATTTTATTGTAGAATTTCTAACCTTTTGGAGTCGAGGTTACTATTCATGTGTTA
>CM029015.1:192139591-192193325 GCA_016801055.1 Panax notoginseng | reverse complement strand
AAAGAAAAAAAAAATTATATTTAAAAATTAAAAATCAGAGTCTAATAATTCGAATGGTATATATATAGATATCTATAATATAAAACAAAGCGACTCAAATCTCAAGGCTTCAACATCCAACGGCCTCAAATCAATTTAGGCTTTAACATCCAACGATCTAAAATCATTTGGGGCTTCAACATCCGACGACCAATAATTTATCTCTCAAAAATTCAAACTCACATCGATCATCTCACTCTTAGTTCTCCTTCCTCACCCACAAACCCACATTACCCATTTTTTGAATTTGTTTGAATACATGTGATTTGAAATTATAAATTCTTGTTGTTTTTCATCTTTTGTATTTTTTGATCTGGAGAACAATTGTGTTTAAAATTCTTTGGTTCAAGATTATATGCTTTTATTGACATGTCCCTGTTAGAGTCCTTGTCATTTTACCTAAATGGTCTACAGGTTTACGTTCCCTCATCCTATTTTATATTTCCCTTATTTAGAAAAGTTTTTTGTGGGTGACTGATAAGTGGGTTTTACACCTACTTATTGGATATTAATTCACGCGAACTATGCCCATCTCAAGTATATTTTAGTGTGTTTTTAGTCCATTTCATGCTATTTTGCATTACATTTACTTAAAACTCCTTTGGTGTGAAAGTGCAGGATATGGCATGATTTGGTGATGAAAATGGCATGAGGCTATAGGATGCATGGCGTGAGGATCTAGTGGAGCAAGGAAACCAAGCATGACGAGGATGAACAACTCAACAATACAGTAGCAGCAACAACAATGTAGAACCATACTCAGAAGCAGCAAAACAGAGTACAGATTGCAAGCCGCGTGGCCGCGCGGCAGAACACGCTTGAGGACGCGCGCCCGGCGAGCCACCGGTTGGACAGGCAGAACACACTGCAAGTTGCGCGCCCGCGCGAGGAATGCAAAGGAGGGGTGCGCGGCCGCCCGCGATGCCTGATGTTGCCGAGTTGTTTATTTTAATTTCTAATTTTAAGGGCTGTAATTAATTAAAAACGATTTCTGACTGGTGTCAGAAGAGTCATTCAGTACTTTTGACGTATTTTCATATTAGAACTAGGGTTTACACGCTGAGAGATATTCCAACGTAGAACAAAGCCTAAACTCCATCTTTTCTAATTCTTCTTGGGATTTTCTATCAGTGTGGATTATTATTATTATTTTGCTGGATTTATATGAGGATTTGAACGTTACTAGTGGATGATAATCAACAATTGGGTTTGATCGTTTCTATCCTTCATCTTTCAATTGTTTGCTTATTAGCCATGTTTAGCTTTGATCCCATAATGGCTTTCGGTTCAGTCATGAACTAAACTCCATTATGGGATTCTAACAGATTTTAGTATGTAGTTTAATTGCATGTTTGAATGCTGAAATGTTTTACATATTACATGGGATTTCTATCATGGTTGTTTTGCATTTATGAATGCTTGATCACCATTCGTTTTCAGTACTTGTATGGAATTGACAATGAACATGCGAGTATGGATTGTAATCATGATAGAATACGTATATGGGGCTGTTTTATATGGCTTGTGTATTTCGTGAACCAGATAGACATATACTATTTCACCGTATGAGTTAAAATAAGGGCTTGTGCTTAAATTCAGTATGATTGCAATTTCACATAGACATATAGTGATTTTGGTTGTATTGATGATTACATGGAGTCTATCGCTTGTGGATGCTATGTAAGTAGGTCATAGTGCATTAAAAAATGGCTATGACTCTATTAGTGTTCTTGGCTACTTTCCTGTGACATGTGAACCTTTCTTGCATGATAGTGGTAATTAGATGAAGTATTAAATGAAGTTAGGATCCCATTATTTCCAGATTTGGTTTATTCCATTATTATTTGTGTTTTAGTTATTATTTGCAATTAGAGTAATTCACCAATATAGTCATTAGTTTAAGCATATAAATATAGTGATTTAATTGATGCATAGTGATTTAAATTAGACAACTTTCTCTGTGGGATCGATACTTTACTTACTCTGTATTACTTGTTGACACATGTATGCTTGCATGAGTTAGAGCTCTTTTGTTAGAACTAAAAAAGAGGCAACAAGTTTTTGGCGCCGTTGCCGGGAAAAGGCGTTTAATTTAAATAATTATCATCAGTTTTAAGTTATATTGTATGACTTAGACAATTCTGATCGTTTCTCATTTCTATTTTTGTTTTGATTTTGGTTTCAAGTACTTGTAGATTTTTATGCACACGCGATCATCCAACTCAGAATTAACGCCAGCGCAGGATAACATTAACGGAAGAGGTTGGAAGGCAGGTGTGTGGAGAAATTTGCAAGCTCAGTTAGAAAGTACTACATCTAATATGGCAGCCGAGGGACAAGGAAAAGAGCAAAGAGAGCATAGGGCTCTGAGGGAATATTCCATGCCGAATATTAATGGACTTTAGTCTAGCATAGTCAGACCAGCGAAGCAGCTAATACATTCGAGATAAAAATAGGCATTATTCAGATGGTGCGGAATTTGGTACAGTTTGGGGGTGCCGCTACAGATGATCCGAATGAACACCTGTTGAGCTTTATTGAGATATGTAACACGTTCAGATATAACGGGTGACAGAGGATGCTATCCGGTTTAGGCTGTTTCCGTTCTCATTGAGGGATAAAGCGAGAAGTTGGCTTCATTCTTTGCCAGCAGGATCAATTACTACATGGGAGGACTTAGCACAAAAGTTCTTAGCTAAATTTTTCCCAATGGCTAAGACGGCGAAAATGAGGACAACAATCTCTCAGTTTGAACAACAACAGGGTGAATCCTTATACGAAACATGGGAGAGATACAAAGAGATGCTACGGAAGTGTCCGCACCATGGAGTGCCAGATTAGATGGTGATTAACACATTCTATAATGGATTGGGATGGCACTCTAGACCAATTGTAGATGCAGCTGCAGGAGGGGCGTTATGGGCAAAGAGCTATGAGGAAGCCTATAACCTCATCGAGACAATGTCATCAAACGATTTTCAAAATCCTACATCTCGGATGCCACAGCCCAAAGTTGTAGGTTTGTTGGAAGTGGATGCTATTACGCAGTTGTCGGCATAGATGGCAGCTATGGCGAAGAAAATAAATTCAATAGCCGAGAGTAAAGTGAAAACAGTTGCCTTCGTATGCGAGATTTGTGCGAGGTCACACTCGACAGATCAGTGTGCTATCAGCTCGGAGTCAGTACAGTATGTGAGCAATTATAGGAAAGATCAAGGATAGTTTCAGAACACATACCACCCCAACAACCGAAATCATCCAAACTTTAGTTGGTCAAATAACCAAGGGAATCAGCATAATCAGTTTCAGACAAATCAACAGTTTTAGCCACAGCCAGCTCAGCCACAGTTTACACCAAAACCACCGTTTCCACCGGGATTTTCTCAACAACAACAACATCACACTCCAGCTGCACCTCCACAAGAAAAGAAATCAGAAATGGAGGAGATGATGTTAAAGTACACGGCAAATACTGAGGTTATGATTAAAAATCAAGTAGTGGCTATTAAGAATTTGGAGACTCAAATGGGGTAAATGGCCAACATGTTTAACAACAGGCCCCAAGGTTCATTGCCGAGAAATACAGAGACAAATCCACGAAGAGACGAGAAGGAACAGTGCCAAGCGATCACATTGAGGTCTGGGAAGAATATCGCAGACACTGCAAGTCGCGCGCCCGCGCCTGATTTACAAGAGGAGGCCGCGTGAGGCAGAAAAGTTGACTGCTAAAGTAGAAAATTTGGAGAATTCTGAGGTTCAGCATGAAGAGAAAGATAAATCAAGGTCAGTTGAGAAGCCTAAGAATTCAGTACCACAAATTCACCCTAAGGTACCGTATCCGCAAAGATTGAATAAACAGAGGGAAGATAAACAGTTCAGCAAATTCTTAGAAGTATTTAAAAAGCTGCAGATCAACATACCTTTCGCCGAGGCATTAGAACAAATGCCAAGTTATGCAAAGTTCATGAAAGGTATATTGTCAAGGAAAAGGAGATTAGAAGAGTTTGAGACAGTAGCCTTGATAGAGGAGTGCAGTGCAGTTCTTCAGCAAAAGTTACCCCCGAAGCTGAAGGATCCAGGTAGTTTCACAATTTCGTGCACAATCGGGAAGATAAATTTTGAAAAATGTTTGTGTGATCTTGGGGCAAGCATCAATCTGATGCCCTTATCATTGTTCAATCAGTTGGGATTACCAGCTCCAATGCCGACAAACATTTCGTTGCAGTTAGCTGACAAATCCATCACATATCCACGGGGAATTGTTGAAGACGTATTAGTGAAAGTGGACAAATTTATCTTTCCGGTTGACTTCATCATTTCGGGCTACGAGAAAGATAAAAATATACCAATCATACTGGGGAGACCATTCTTAGTCACAGGAAAGACTTTGATAGATGTGCAAAAAGGGGAACTCACGATGCGTGTACACGATCAGGAGGTGACCTTTAATGTCTTTAAGGCAATGAAGTTCCCAACAGATGAAGAAGAATGTTTTCGGGTTGATTCGGTGGATCGGGTCTTAATTGATGAGGACCAAAATTTGGTGAACTATGAACCGTGGAGGTGTGTAACTGGTGAAAATTCAGATTTGGGGATCAAGCCTGTAAGACCCCAACTTTTATAAATAAAGATGAATTTGCTATAAATATCATTTTTGAATATTATGGAGTAAATTTGATATAATGTTATAGTTGTGGGTAATATTTATAAATTTTACAAAGTACGCAAGTTGTTATATAATATTCGATTGGTCGAGGAATATTCGTTTTAACAGAAAATATTCGTACAACGGCACAATCATTGGTGGACCCCACAACAGAATTATTGTCAGATTGAGAAAACGACAAAAATACTTTATAAAAATAACGGCGGAAGTTTTACCGTTAACTGTTGAAACACTCGGTGTTAAAAGTACAGTAATACGCGTAGTTGCGTAGTTGCACAGTAGCACACGGTATTGATTATTGATGCTTATGTGAGAAGTCACTCAGTTTTGTTCAATTACTGCTACAGTAATTGCTGCATAATATCTCACGTTATTTGATTCAATTATTGTCAATATTTTATATATTATTAAATCAATAATTGAGACGACAAAGTTATGAATATTATTATTTGCAATATTAACAACGTCTAGAAGTTCTGTCAAGGAGAAGTTTGGTCACTTAATTGCGCGCCAATAGGGAAAAATCCTTATTGAAAAGCCCCCTCTTTCCTGAGAACGACCTGGTCGATTAATATTGTGAATTATAATAAAAGTGATAAATGTTGTTAAAATTATTAAGATGATTTTTATGAAGTTTTGCTTATTTTATGGACCCCCATTTACCCATTTTTCAAAATAATCAGTAAAAAAAATTTAGTGTAATAAAGGTGGGGGCCCACGAGAAGGGCCATGTGTGTTACAAAGTCTTGGGAGGAAGACAATTTGGTTACGGGAATTGGGGGAGTACAATTATTACAACACTATATATATATATATATATATATATATATATATATATTATATATATATATATATATTTATATTATAAATTTGTTTTACTTGGAAAAAAAACGGTTGCCTGGGGGAAGGGGCAGAATTTATCACAGGAGGAGTATTATGGTTTATATATATATATATATATATATATATATATATATATATATATATATATAAATTTTTGTTTTATTATATAATTATAAATAGAATATATTATATTTTATTTAAAAGATTTTGCTTTAATTATGGACCGTCCGTTTAAAAGTAAATCAATCTGGACCGTTCATGAATTAGTTACTATGCAGTCCATTCTTCTATAAGTAGAAGCTCATTCCTTCATTATTTCTTACGAATTCACAGAAACTCTAAAGAGAGAAATTATAAAGAAACTATAGAAAAGTATTCTGCTACTTCCCTACTCTTATATTCAGTTTCTTTTACGGTAAGGGGTATTATTTTTTTTGTATTCATGAAGAGAACTTCTGTTATTCCATTATTTATTATTCTGTTGGAATAACCTGTATACGCGGGCTACCTTATACTTGGTGAAATTCTTCTGTTATTCCATTCTTTATTATTCTGTTGGAATATCCTGTCTGTGCGTTTTACGCCGGACCTGGTTCCATTATCTACTATTCTATCGGAATATTCTGTCGGTGCGTTTACGCATGACCTGGTTCTGTTATTTATTATTCTGTTGGAATAACCTGTATGTGCGGTCTATCGCATGTCTGGTGATTTTTTTTGTTATTCTATTCTTTATTGTACTTAGTTGGTTAAAGTTTTGGCTTTTATACTCCATGAAATTAGTGGAATATCCTTGATATTTGCGCTTCATCCAGTATCATGTTGACAATTTGGACGTTATTTGTTCCTGGATAAATTAGTTCTTGAACTTATTTTATTGAATTCTTATATCATTGTCATCATCCTCATGTTTATATTTTGTTGAAAGTCATCTGTGGCCTGTAGTGCATAGATGGACTTGGTATGATTATGACCAGGGATTATTCGGTATAATCATGACCGTAATGTTACAAATGATGTGGTAAAAGTCCTCATTGGCCCGTAGTGCATTGATGGACAGTTGTTGGCATGATCATGACCATTGATGAATACACGAATATCCTTAGCTATGGTGCATGGATAATTTGTGATTGTGATACTAATGAATATCCTTGGCCGTAGTGCAGGGATGATGTGGATTATTTTTTTAGCTGAGTCTCAGCGATAAAAGTTATGAAAAACCTTTTAAATCATAGAAGATATAATATAGCTAGGACGAGTCGGAGAACGGAGTGATGAACCAGATGATAGTATTAGTAGTCCTCACTATTCTGTTAAATAGTGTGACAATAAATGTAACGAGGACTTATTCTGAGAGTGGATATTGTCTAGAAGACAGTATTTGTATTAAAACTCACAACTCTCTTGTCATATATTAACGATTGTATTTGTATTCCGTACCATGTATTTGGCGACTCAGAATAGGTGATGTATACCTATTTTGGGGGCGTCACAGTTGGTATCAAAGCTTAAGGATATGATCCCTGGCTAAGATGTGAGAATAGAACTAGAAGGGGAGAGACGGAGAATTCCTTCACTAGTATGACCTACCTAAGTTTTTGGTATTTAATTGGTCGGTCAGAATATAGGGATAATAGGTTACATGTCAATTAACCTTTTGTTTTGTGGCATTACCTGAAAATGACATCCGAGAATGTTGAGAATAGCAATGGAGCACAGGCGACCGTTGATTCACCACATATCAATAATCAGGATAATGTGCATTAGGAAGGCGATAATCCTCATGCAAACAACAACACTGACCAAATGATGAATGATGGAATGTTCAGATGCTTTATGCAATTCATACAACAGCAGGCGAGAGCGGCTCTTGTCCAAAATGTAGGTGGAAACATTGAAAACTCTCGGACGGTCACCGCTAAACAGTTCAAGGAGCTGGGACCATCGGCGTTTATTGGAGAACCAAAACCACTTAAGGCAGAAACGTGGATAAAGCAGATCACCAAGATATTAGATGTTTTGGGATGCGCCGAGGAGCAAAAGGTTCCCTTTGCCACCTTTATGTTGCGAGGAGAGGCAGATTACTGGTGGAAATCGGTAAAGCGTACTCAACCTACTGCACTGAAGATGTCTTGGCAGAAGTTCCAAGAACTGTTCAATGACAAGTACTTTTCCGAAAGTATTCGTCACATGAAGGAGGTAGAGTTCATCAAGTTAGAGCAGAATAATATGACCGTGTCGTAGTACGAAGCTAAGTTTGCCGAGTTGTCCCGGTTTGCGTCCCTCTTGGTTGATAATAAAGAGAGAATGACGCGGATATTTTTAAGAGGGTTGAAGCCGGAGATACGTCAACATCTTATTTCTCATAAACTGTGTTTGTATTCAGATGTTGTGAATATGGCTCAGTTAGTGGAGCGCGATAACGAGTCAACGCAACCAAAAGAGAGCAGCCAATAAAATGATAATACCAATGAGAGCAGTCATCGAAGCGGTGACAACAAGCGTGGAGGGAATCAACAGGCCAGAAATGGTAACCACTTCGGTGGTAATCAGGGCCAAAACAATAAGAATGTACATTTCAAGAAGAGAAGATTCAACAATGATGGAAAGACGTCAGCACCAGCACCCGTTGTTAAGGAAGGAGAACGACCACCGATCATATGCTTCAATTTTATTAAGTTACCAATTTCGTTTGAATGTGATGCAGTTGGTAGCCAACCATTCATACAAAGGTAACCATTTTAGTATTTATGAGTAACAAAATAGTTATAAAAAAAATTCAGAACAGTAAAAGTTACATCTATTTATTTTTAAACTTTTTGTAGGGCGAATCTTCTTCTTCTTCTCATTGGCGTTTTGGACAACGGAGATTCGCGACGGAGTAGCGGAAGAGAAACCGGCGGGAAGAGAGAACTAAAAAAGTAAAAACTGAAACAGAACCCAATTTACATGTACATATATTTTATTTATTTATTTACTTATTTGTTAACTATTATTTCAAAGTGTATGTGAGGGAGATAAAGATTTGAATTTGAATATTTGAATTTGAATTTATTTTTGTTGTTAGATCCTAAATATTTGAATTTGAATTATTAATTATGACAGTTATTTCTCCTTGATTTTAGATTTTCTTATTATTGTGAATTGTACTATTTTTGTAATATGGGTCCTAATTGCTCTCTTTTTGTAATTATTTTGTTGATGCACTAATAGTGTAATTACTTTCTAATTGTTGTATATTTCTGTAAACAATTTGTCAATTTAACTCAAAGTAAAAGAATAAAGACTATATAGCTACTTGTGAGGGTTGAAAACAATACCTCTAAATCATTAAATAAGAGTTTAATCCAACTGAACTACAACAACTACTTGCTGTAACATGTGCAAATGTTATGCATAAATAAATTACGTCTATTTTGTAGTGCTTTCTTTTTATTATATCTATATATAGTTTTTAATTTCTCACAAATTAATTAATTAACTTTGGTAGTCAAACTATATCAGGATGGTATATATATTTTCACTTTGCAGGTTATGTATCATCTACATTAATTTACCTTATACAGTATTAATTAATTAATATAGAGTACTGTGAATGTAGTAAAACTATCTAAAATTTCTATTAATCTCCAAATTTTATATTATTTATAGTTAAATAAATACATTTTCCAATATAATTTTTAAAGTTAAATGAAGAATTTTTTTTATAAATGATATTGATGTTTGAGAAACTTATGTATTGGATAGAATTAAATTTTAAATAATTTAAATTGAATATTTTTAATTATGATTTAAATTTAACTCATTTAAAAAGACAAACAAATTAAAACTAGACATTGTATATTTTGTTTAAACAGTTGTCTTTTTAGTTTTTGTATTTTTATTTAGATGCATGTTAAAACAAGCAACTATTATAGTTCAGTTAGATTGAACTTTTATTTAATGACTTAAAGGTTTTATTTAATAACGTGGGGTGTAATAATAAAACCCATAACCCATTTTTTTACGAACAGACCGACCCGGCCTGCGGGCCGGGGCCTTTTTTGCCTGATCTATCTTTTATCAAGGAGGAGACTGACTTCTAATTCTAACGGGGTTTGATTTCCAGTTTTACTATTCGGAGAAGAAGCAGAAGTTCGGAAACCAGGAAAGGTATGTGATCCGCTCTCTCTCGATATGTATATATATATATGTATACAAATCTTTTTCTTCTAGTGTATTGATTTGTAAACGATGCAATTAGATCCGTGATCCTAAAACCCTTTTCTATACTGGGAATGAGTGTTTGATTTGTTTTTGTTGATTCATTAGAAATAGAATGCTATGAGTAATAATATCTGAGATTTATAAGGGTTCTGGCATAATTTGACTCCAGATCTAAAACCCTTATGTATGTTGGAGTCAGCTTTATTTCTTTGATTTGAATTTTCTCATTAAAAAGCTAAATAAATAATTCTCTTATTTGAAATTTATCACTTCTACACTAATACATCTGCTTGCCATAAACTGAAAACAAAACTAGATTAGTGCTAGTAGAATTTAGAGTCTTTGAGGTTTTGTGGTTCTTTAAGGCACTTTGCAGTTATCATTAACAAATGAAATTTTTTAGTATAATACATTGTTGGGCTTTGTCCAATTCAGATTTTCATGCGTCTATTGCTTTTTTAGATATAAAGAAATGTGAAAAGACTTGGAATTTATGTAGATTTTGAACTTTGGTTTGCTTTTTGCTTGACAAGTTTATGGACGGGAGCTTATAAGTGCTATATAGAATATTACGAAGAGGTTACACGCGTGCCTCGGGATGTTGGTTGTGACAGTTCTGACTGTGGATCTCAGAATTAGTAGCTATGAAACTAGATTTACTCATGGATTTCACTACGTTTAAGTTAGAACTTAGAAAAAAGTCTTTGTTCAAATCATTGTGTTGATTGTGCTGCCAACCTGACCTGAACTGGACAAACATTTAAATCCCCCTGGGTTACTGATTTGTCTCAACCTGACCATGAGAAACTCTTTTAAGAACCTGAAGATTGCATTTCTAGAATTATAGTAGATGGTGCTTATTGAGTAGAGCCTGTGTTTATCTTTTAAATATGAATTACTTATCCAAAAAATTGAATATGAATTATGATGCACCATTAGGAGGTAAAAAATCCCCATTATGTTAATCTAAGGAGAGTTTATTTACTTGCCTTCAGATATGTTTTGTGCTTTGTGTTTTTTTGTTGTTCTATTTTTTTTGGTGGGGGTTGGGGGGGTTGTGGGGTAAATTAACTTGATATTGTCTTGAGGTATGTCAATTTTAATAAATTGTGGGCTTGCTTGCGTTTGGTAGGTGTTGTAGATTTGTTCACAGTGAAATTTTGAACAAGCATGTATGGATATCAGTGCTACAAAGTAGATATCTGGATAGGATAGAAAGTATCAGTCTCACAAAGATCATATACTGAATAAGTATGATAGGTAATTAGTTAGGTATGTGATGAATAAAAAAATGGGTAATCTTGTTGGTGCTTTTTAATCTATATGGCATGGGTGGTGGATAATGCTGATTACCAATATACTTAAAACTTTTTCCTTTCTTGTTTTAGCTAGGTTACAGTGTATAACATGGTTATATTTCACAGCTATGATGGAGAAACTTTAAACTGAACATTGTTATTTTTTTGGGGGGTATAAATTAAACAGTTTCAAGTTAACCTTGCAAAGTTGAGGGTTCATTTACTTATTTTTAAGAATGGAGGGTTCAATTTCTAGTATGTAACATGCTGTGTGATGGTATTTATTTGGGTACTGAACAGTGGAATTATATAATTTTGCCTTGCAGATGTTTGATGATCAAGACTTGGGATTCTTTGCCAACTTTCTTGGCATTTTTATATTTGTTATGGTAATTGCTTACCACTATGTGATGGCTGACCCCAAGTATATATGATATGAAGGCAATTAAAGACTGGCCATTCAACTCAACTGTACCGTTGTTTTACCACCATTATAGATAGGCTTCATTTCTCAACATTTGATTTACATTCATGTTTTAACAATTTTGCTGTCTGGTATTCCAAATATTTCTTGGTGATATTAATTGAAATTAACAATGATCAAGTGAAATTATAATCGTGATTCACTATGATGGTATTTATATATTATCACTAATATTTATTTATTTACGTAATCAAATAATTTAAGATATATTATTATTTTCCATTAAAAAAATATATATCTATGTACAATAGTACACACTAGTAGGCTACTAAAAACCACCCCAACAAATAACATTGAACCATATTTAAAATTTATAAATTGAAACTACAATTAAATAGAGTAAAACTCTCTCTCTCTCTCTCTGTTTTCTCTACAGATGAAAACGAGAGCCGTTGATTATAAAAGACACCACCCTAAATCCCGAAAGCAGAGCCGACATTCCCAGAAACAAAAACCCGGCGAATCCCAAGGCTACAGAGATATCCGCCTGAACACAAAACGCATTACTGGTCGTACACGTGTCCATCACTTTCAGAGTCCGGGCCAACTCCGTCCCCGCCGAGTTTGCCGACAGTAACAGGTACGCAAATACCTATACAAAAAAAAACGACAGCGTTCCAAGTTTCAGTTCCTGCCCCCAAAATTCTAAACAACACATTCCCCCTAAATTTTAGACAAACGGTACGAGACGGAAAAGCGCCAAGCTGTGAAAAATTTGAACGAAATTGTAGAAATTGAAAACAGAGAAAGCTGACGCATATATATATATATGAGTCATTCATAATATGGCTAAGATTAAAACTGAAAAATTTACGTTCGACAGATTACGTCCGTTGCTAATAATAATAGTAACGAACCACTATATCATTTTACATCCGCTACAGTAATATTACTCATTTTTAATCCATACCATATATATTTCCTATTATTCATCCCCATATATATATATATATATATATATATATATATATATATATAGAAGTACTTTTGAAGGGTAAAAAAATAACTTATCAACCCAGTTTTTTTATGCCGTTGATTATTTTGTAACAATATTTATATTATCAGACTAAGATAGTAGTTGATAATATTTATATTATCAGTTGTATCTGAATCTGAATAAAAAAAATTATTTGATAATTGACATATCTAAAATATCTGAATAACATATTTTTATTATTAATTCAGCTCACACATTCAGCCTATAAAACCAAAAAAAATAATACTAAACCGTTCGGCCCAAATCAAAAATAACACGCTCGTTTGAATGGCTGACCGATTCAGCCATTCAGCGATTTTTTTTTCAAAACAAATGCACTGAATAACTGACCGATTCAACCATTCATTCTAACCATCCCTAAATAAATATATGCCATACTATTACACTTATTTCAGCCACATTTTTAAATTTTCATCAGTATGACATTATTATTTTTTATTTGCAAACATAGCAAACAATTAGATACTAATTAATTCGACTGCTTTGCCCCTCCTTATTCTACAAAAATGTCAAAACAATTGTCTCTCCAAATGTTTAATACTATATGATCGGAGATGAGTTGGTCAGCTAAATGTTCCTTTTGTCGGATAATTCTCCTATATAGATATAGAAAGAGAAATTGAATGTGAACCTGATCATGAGCAAAGTCGAACCAGACTTGCAAGACTTCAGGGAAGACCGTGATACCTCGCGAAATCTCCCAAACAGAAGCTCCCATTTCGAACAGGGAGTAGACGGTCACTATTGCATTAGCAGCTAAAACAAATCTGTAAAAAGAATAAATTAATTTCGACAATTAGTTCGAGATTAAATAATAATAAAAAATAAAAAAAAACTAGAAAAATTAAGGAAAAATCTAGTGTACCTGAAGGCGTCAAAATCGTACCAGTGAGGGGAATTGGAGTCCCTAGAATTGGTGAGCATGAAAATGGCGGAGGCAAAGGAGAAGCAGAAGGAGGCGAGGCGGAAGACGAAGATGAGGGTGTTGAAACGGCGGAGCTTGCTGACGGCAACAGTGGAGTGAAAGTGAGGAGGCCGAGCAGACGTCGCATCGGCGCCGCCGTTTCGGAGCGGCTGAGGGGACCGCATATCTCTAGCTGTCTAGTTGAGAGAGATGGGGGGTAGGAGTAGTGATGGATTTAGAGATAGGGAGAAGTTAAAGGGAAGAGAGAGAAAGAGAGGAGGAGTCATTTTATATATTCTTGAAAATTTAGATTTTGATTTGATTGTAAATGAAATTTTTACAAGGCGGAGGAGGAGTCACGAGAAATGGCATGATATACACGAGAAGACAGAAAAAACCCATTTCTCTATTGGACATGTGTATGTGGATTATATGGAGAGAGAGAAAGGAAAGGAGATGGAAGGTGGGAAAAGGGAGGAGAAAGCAAAAACCCAAAGGGGGGTTTTAGTTCTAGAGAGAGAAAAAGAGGCGTAGAGGACACTGATACAGCAGAAGACAGAAGAGAAGACGGTGGGGTGAGGGGGCTTTGTTTTCTCACTTTCTCACTTTCTTTCTTCATTTTTTTTCTCCGACTCTTTTCGGTTTATTTTGTTTGAATTCGATCCGATTACATAAAGTTAACTTGATTACTTTTTAAAATTTTTAGGCACTTGGAATATAGCTTTTTTCAATAGACTACAAATAATTTTTTTATATTATTATTTTAAAGAAAAATACATTACGTATTTTACATGTAATGAGACTCAAACAGAGTCCGAGCTAGTTTGGTTAGAAATTGAAGACTCGAGTGTGTGGTGTGGACACAAAGATGGTCTACATTTGGTACAAGAGGCTTGGGCAAGACTTTTTGTGTAACATTTTTTATCTCATACTCTATTTTTTCTTTTAACATTTTTTCATGAGAAATTTTTTTGAAAATATTGTGGTTGATTCTCCTATATTATATAAAGCATCAAATAATTTAAAAAAAATAAAATCATCTAAAATGTCATATATTATTACGGGACGGGACGGGACGGGAGAGAGTATTAAATTAAAAAAAAATTCCCAAGTGCTTGACTTTGTACTTTGGAGCTATAAAGTCAGCATTTTTATTTTCCTAAAAACAAATGATTATTACTCACTTCATGCAGAAAACGCAGTGTAATCTCAATGTTGAATTCATACAACATAGTTGGACTATAATGAGTAGTTCCAAATTATTCTTTCCACATTATTGGATTGTCGCAAATATAAAATATTAAATTCATAAAACCTTACCTATAGAAATTTTCATTTTTTTTTGTTTATTCATGTATTATTATTATTATTATTGCATCCCTTAGGCCACTAAGCAGCCTACATCAAGTTCATTCACACTTTGATCAGATACAAATGTGATGTGAGAAGACTCGAGATTTATTGTCTCAATCTCCCATCCCATCTCATATATTTCTAATAGAGATAGCAATATATGAGATGGGATCGGACGCGGTTAGTATGAAGTTAACTTTGATTAATTGACTAATATATTATCGACATACAGATGGAAGTGATCTCTCTCTGCATTAATTAATTGATCAACTTATCACAAAGTTAATTACATCTTACTGAATAGGGTGAGATCATACCTTGACAAGGGTTCATTTGTTGCCCTACAATTTCTTTTTCATAAATGCCATAAAAATAAAAAACTAAAGGAAATTGATGTACAAACCATCCCCATCACTTGGCATATCTGAAAACACTTGGAGATATATATAGAAAGATAAAGAAGATAAGTCTTATTAGTCCTTTCAACGAAGACAAACATTATTGCATATAGGTATAGGTATAGGTATAGGTATCCCATTTCTTTTAGGCGAGAATAATTTATTCCAAGGGACCAGAAGATATGAAAGAACAATAAGTCTTGGCAGACAGGTTTATTAGACCGAAAAATGATATTTTTAATTTTTTTTTATTTTTTGTTTGTGATTTTTAAAAATGTATAGTATTTATTTTAATAGAATTTTTTACAAAATATAGTATTTTAGGTGTAATTTGGATACATATACAAAAAAAGTTTTACAAACTGTACAACCTTGTTTTTGTATATGTATCCAAATTATATCTAAAAATTATATTTTATAAAAAAATTTATTAGAATAAATACTATACATCTTTTGAGAGTAGTAAGCAAAAAAAAAAAATCGAAAATGTCTAATAAACATATCCAATAAAAATATCTACGTAGAAGGACTCGTGAAAGAATAGTACCCCAAAAAAAAGATATGAAAGAATAGACTCTATACCTTTGTGTTGGTCTACTTAAAGCCGATTCAGAAAATTCTGCAGTTGGCAAGGTCATTGGGTAACCCCATCATTGGGTAACACCGAAAAACGGGATTGGTTAATATAAAATTAATTTTGATCAATTGATTAAATGTTAACACGTAGACGAGAGTTGATCTCTCTTTTTTTGTGTCAATATTATATTGATCAATTGACCAACTTATTATAAAATTAATTTCATGATAATCGAATCCCCAAAAACACCAAGAGTCCCCAAAAGAACTCGTGACAATGCGTGTTATATTCTCTACTGCACATCATCATATATATGATGAACTTAAACATACTCCCTCCGTTCTTTAATATAGGTCGTTTTAGGGTTATACACAAGTATTAATGTAATAATTATATAGCATTAACTATAATATCAATTGTCTATATTACCCTTGTATTGAAATAAGAGATTGTTATTTATTGGACAAAAAATAGTGAGAGAACCAAAGTTATATTTAATATTTGGGGTAATATTGAAAACTAAACAATTAATATTTACTTGAAATTCTAAAACGACTTATATTAAGGAACAAAAATATTTTTCTAAAATAATTTATATTAAATAACGGAGAGAGTAGTTTGTAGGTTGAAAAGTTGCTTTTTCTTTCAAATAAACCAAAGAAACAAAAGGAAAAAAGTTGGGCATCAAAACTTAGTTAGGTCACTTTTAGCAACTTTACCAGTTGTAATAAATTCCGCCTTTCTTTAACACAAACCAGATTATAATAATATTTGCTTTGTACAACCTTAAATACAACCTTTTTCAGTTTTTTTATTTATAAAAAATATTGAGAGTAATATTGTGTTTGTAATTTTTTTTTAGAGGAAAGGAAAGGAAAATAATTAAAATTCCTTCAAATGTGATGCTTGTGAGTTTTTTTTAGGAGGAAGAGAAGAGATTTTGATGTAAAGTTAATTTTATTTTTGGCTCAAAATTTTCTCTCCAAAAGTGGGAGCATTTGGAGGGAAGAGAAAGTTAGATATTTTATATTACCTAAAATAAATTTTCAAATTAAATCATGTCATTTATTATATTAATATGTGAGGGTAATATAGTAATAGTATAGTTTTAAAATAAAAATATTTTCTCTTCACTTTACTCGTTGTAAACTCATAAATAAGAAAAAATATAATTAAAATCACATTTCCCTTCCTTTCAAAAACTCAAGAACATGATAAGAGAAAATTATAATTCATTCTCATTCCTTTTCCTCCTATACTTTCTCTTCTTTCATCTCATCTAAGGCTATAAAATAAGCAAACAGTTTGGACTCAATTTATACTCGCTTGACTAAAAGTTCGATTCGAACTCGACTCGAAATATAAATGAGTCAAATATGAACAAATTTTAAAGTTTAATAAATTACTCAAACCTACTCAAATTGTAATTTTTTATTGATACTCGAATCATATTCGTTTGAAAAGTTCAAACTGCAAAAGCTTGATTCGAAATCGTGTTTGACTCGGTAACTATACGAACCTCAATCAAACCTTATTTTATACTCGAAAAATTTTATGAACCAAATCTGAACAACTCAATACTCGAATCGACTCGATTCGTTCAACCCCTTAATCTCATCCTACACTGTTCTCATAAGTTTCTTTTTAGGAGTAAGAAAGAGAATAATTAAAATCCCTCTAATCCCTCTATGCTTTTTTTCAGGGGAAGGAAAAGTAAAATAATTAAAATCTCTAAAAAATCTCATATTTGTGAGCTTTTTTAAAGAGAAAGTTAAGAGATTTAGAAATAAAATTAATTTTATTTTTTAGCTCAAAAGTGGAAAGATTTGGAGAAATAAAAAAAATGAAAAAATGAAAAATTTTATATTACCTAAATAACTTTTTAAAACAAATAATGTCATTTATTGACATTAATATATAATAATAATATAATTTTAAAAAAAATATTCTCTCTTCATTTCAATCATTGACAAGAGGAAAAATTATAATCCTCTCTCCTCTCCATTCCATTTCTCAAACTTACAAACAGTGTAAATGACCAACATACAAACACAAATTGAACAAATCTTGAGAAATATAGATTTAAAAACGAAGCAGAAGGATAGCAACAGCTAAAAGAAGTCACAAAATTAGATAGCTACGCCTTTTTGTGGTGGATAAAAATCTTAAATTCAAGTTAACAAAAGATGATCGCAAACAAAGAAAGAATAATAAGAAAAAAGCATAGGCCAAGGGGGTGTAGAATAAAGAACTAGATGGCAATTCTACAAGTGCAATAAATTGTCCAATGAGCGACCAGTTCCACACTTGAAAAGTGATTCGATCAGCTGGACCAAAACAAAGTGCTGGCACCTGCTTTACATCATTTCTTGTGACCGTCTCACACAACGGCTCACTTTCTTCTTAAAATCGTCCCTTCTTTCTCTCCATTCTTTCTGCAATTGGACAATCACAAAAATGAGAACCAGTCGGTGGTGCAGCCTGAAACATAATGATATCAAGAGATCCAAAATATTCACCCACATCATCAACAGAAAATTTTGTATTTATCCTTAACCACGTGAAAAAAACGCATCAATATGAATTGTAAGCAATGAGAAAGAGCTGGAACACAAAAAAAACGCTAGGCTAGTCTTCCATTATGATTGTCATTTTTTCTCGGGGATGTCCCAATTTAAATTAATTAACATTATTTGATATATCAATGCACTAATTTACTAATATTAACTATATTAACCCTGGTGCTTGAAAATTAGAACTGAGAATAGAAATATCTGCCCCACCTAAAGGTGATAGGTGGAAAAGACATAGCTAAAAGAATAAAATAGGAAGTAGTATATTAATAGTTCTAGAATCAACACAATACATGCCAAGTACAATGTCAAGGGCTTATCAGTCTTTTCCTTTAATTTCTGTTGACAGACGAATCTCTCTTATACATTCTGAATAACCTCACCCCAAGTATTCTCAAATTTTCTTATTTCCTATATTTGTGGTTATGGCTTGTAATACCAAGTCAAGCTCCATTAGAGGCTTGACAAGGATCACAAGAAAAACGTTAATACTTACTGCTACTATACGTATACTCCGACAGAAATAACTCTACTTCAAAAACAGCCTATATTATGAAAGTAGATACCAAAAATGTTTAAGCAATCAAACCAACCTGAGACATTATAATCCCTTAATAACTCTAAAATTACATCAATTTCTACCCAGTTAAAAAATCTAAGGTTATGTTTGTGCATCTCAGTTGAAACAGGACAGCAGGAATCTTCTTTATGCAGACTTCTCTACAACCTATTGTTTGTTAAGTACGATCTGGAGTCCATCATACACATATTTATATATACTCTTTTGGCCTCAACAAAATTATAACAGAGTTTTCCTCCATCTCTATATCCATCCGACCATCCTATGTCATCGAACTTGTCGAAAATTCATGCTTATGAAACCTACATTTTTGAAACCTTGAGACTTGTCAAAAAGTAGTGCTTTGGAGGCAAATTTCATCAGGTTATCCCTCAACATAAGAAAGCGACGAGTTTATGAAAAACACTCTTTGATGAATCCTAAAAAGTTCAAATATTTACCTTACTCTAACAATGGCCTTTACAGCAGTAGAACCTCTAATCCACAAAACACAATGTTGAATGTTTTAAATCACCCTTATTGGATGAAATTCCAAGTTAAAGACACAACTCTTAGCTTTTGGAAGACTATGCTTCCGTACAACTTATGAAAAATGCTGCTTTCTAAACCAACCAAGCCACCAAAAGGAAAAATAGAATCAGAAAATTCACAAGAATGTAAATAATAGAATAGGACATTACCGCAGCTTCCACATTTGCAGGAGACTCATCATTTGGGCTTGAAAGCATTGATATAATACTCAAAACTATGCTCTCGACCTGCAAAAGAAAAATATTCTTAGTTATATTGTATGTTAAACATGCTAATCAGCCTAACCAGATATCATAAAAAGATATTCACACATAAAGCTGGAAATACAGATACAACACTTGAACAAATGAAAAAAAATCAATTAATCATAAATTAATTTATCATAACCTGGCAAGTTACAAATTCCTTTATACTTCTCAAGGTTGAAAGACTATGAGCCTATGTTACATGGAGTCGGGTACAGGAATTGGGCGTTGGTAGTGTTTAGATGTTTCCTAGAATAATAGGATTCGGGGGCACGCCGTAAAAAGATCCAAATTTTAGATATAGGTAAGTGGGTACAACAATAATGTTGTTTCAAGTTAATGTTAAATGAGATTTAGTGAAATAATGTCAAACATTTGGGGTTAATTTGAATATAAAAAATAATAGGTGTGGCATATTAAGTTCAGCTTCAAAAGTTTATGGGTACACAATCCATCATTGGTGACTTGAGAAGTCCAACCAACAAGTGAAGGATCCAACTCAGATCCCACACCCACACCTATGTCCACTTGGTCGACTCGTGTACTTCACACTCAATTAAAATGTCCATGTAACACAGCTATAAGCCATGATAATGACACTGACATGTCACCCTGTGAAAGCATGTGCGCTTAGAGTCCTTTCTAATGATAATTATGAAACAAGTAAATTATTCCCACCAACTTCACTCTCAGCTGTTTCTCCAAAACTATGAAATTAAAATTAGATGTGGACAAAATTCAATGGCTGCCAAGTACCAAAATATTGTAGGTAAGTAGCGATATAACATTGCTCCAAGTGATTCCTTGCCATTTAAAAGACATGCTTAAGAAATAAGAAGTTTATAGAAAAGATATCAGTCAGATTGGTACACACTTTTGAATGGAAGTGACAGTGAAAAGAGGTAGGCCACCGAGCTGCGCACTTTTAACTAGCATCAAGAGATAGGATGACTACAAGAACTATTAAAGGTAGCTGACTTTGAAATTTATCAGGCCAAACGGAAGAGTACACACACATACAAAGAATTATCAAGAGTAGCTGAATCAGTAATTTAGGGGAGAGTATAAACAGCATTGACCAAGAAAAAAAATGACATTTCTTTGCTAGAAACACTGAACTATTTTCACTTTCCACCTGCTGCTTCAGACAATCCACACATAACATATTAAATCTCATTAACTCTTCTTAGCTAACATCTGGAAATGCCATTAAGGCCAAAAAAAACTTGGTTTTTCCCTCCGGCACTAAGTTCCCTCCCCCGCCCCTTTTCATTTAAAAAAAGAAAAGAAAAAGAATTGAGATCAAATAGTCAATTGAATATAATTTTCCATGCCAAAATCATATCCTGAAAGCACCATTTTTAGGCTTCGTGTTTCCATGCATCCTATGCTACGAATAATACTACTACACAGACCAAGGCCAACATAAGGTGGAATCTTTCAAACCAGAATTGTGAAAGTAGAGCGGAGCACCTCCACCTGATTGGGTAAATTCTGAATTATATGCTCCCGCACCCCCGCACCCCCGCACCCCCTTCATTTCAAGGCGGAGCTTATCCTGAGTCGCGGTTAAGAACCACAACAATCAATGAAATTCACAGAAACGATGCACATATTGGTCCTGAAATTTTATGAAGGGCCATCACATTAACCTACCACGTACAAGTTACACACATGCACTGCCAATTAGAATTGACATAAGATGGACAAGTAACATCAGAAACTATAATTAGGAGATTAAATCACCACATTCTTAAATGTACCCTTTTCACAATGATCATCCACTATATTGAAAGTCAGAAACTATCATTGGGAAAAGCACTATAAAACTCAAAACTGAAAGTTGCCAAACTAGAAACAGTGCGGGAAACCCATACCAATAATTGAACAGTAACATTAGAGAGCAACTACAAGCTTAAAAGCTAAAACATGTACAAAGCAAAAGGTTTATATAGATCGACATAACATGGAAGCAAATGCAGAAGAAACACTGGAAAATCACCTAAGCATATTTACGGTTTACCCACTTATGAGTTGTGGCAATCACTTCTTCAAAACAGGAGCATAAAAATTAGCAGTATTTTTTTCCCTAGGTGCGGGTGAAAATCATTAAGAAATCATTGAGAAAACACATAAAATAACAAAGCATAGAGCTCAAGAGGAAGATGTAATCCCATAGAAGACAAAGGAAGAAACTATTTAATAAATTACCTAAACTGTTAATGTACATTTTGCTTATCCAAGTCCAGTATGCACAAATTAATGGATAAAATGACGGTAAAAGAAGGCCACAACACCTCCACAAAGACTAAATAGTCCAATATGGAGATATCCAGAATCACTGATCAGACATTGAAGCAACTACTTATGGCCATACCGTATGGACTGGTGTCCAGCGCTCACTAGCAAGCTCATAGCCATTAGGATCATCTCCCGGGGGATGAAGTATTGAAATGCAAACTTTCCCATCGGCGTAAACTGCAATTCATACAGAATCGTTCAAGCAATTAACAAAAATATTTATTGCTATACACAATAAGGGAAAAACATGACAACAATCTAAAAAACATGCTACAAACCATTGGGGTGCCATATTTCTGAGGTAAATCTCACAGTTGGAGGGCTGTTCGGGTAATTTTGTGGGAACGTCATAATAGCATTAAAGAAACCTCCATCACTGCAAGGATATAGATTACAGTCAGATAACTTAGTTTTATCCCTAAGAAAATGCACAGTTTGCAGATAAATGTGGCATCAAAGAGCTAAATTGCCATTCTGATTCTAACTGATCAAAATAAACAAAACTGGTTGATACTTTTTCATAAATACTACCTCAAGAAGGGGATAACTATTGTAGGTATGTTGAGACTGTTAGTACTAATCAAACAAGTAAGGTGATAAAAGTAACTCTGAGTAACTACTATTTTCCTTTTCAATATTAAGTTTCCCCGCCCAGATTTTCTATTCCTTCCTATCCAAATAAAGATCAAAAATAATTTCTTTATCATAATTGTACACTAGACAATATATCAGATCATAATCAAGACTAATCCAATACCAAATACTTCCTGGTATTTTAAGAAACAATAGCCAGAATCCTGTTTCTTAATTAGAAAGGAATAAAAGAGAGTATACATCCAAAATTCAATGGCCTTAATAACTAAACCAAAGACCCAAACACCCCACCCAAAAAAAACACACAAACCAATCAACAAATCATTCAGCTTACAAAGTCAAAATCAACTGAACCCCCAATCCCAGAAAACAACCCAAAACAAGGCACCTTAATTCAATAAACCGAAAAACAAAACCTAAACCAAAAAAACTACAATAAAATTTAATAGAATAAAGACCCCCAACCATCAAAAAATAAAAACAAAACCCTTCTACAATCCCCATACTTGGGGCCATGACAATTAACAGAAACTTACTATAAGGTATCGGGAGGTCCAATAATCGTGACACTCCACTCAAAGAGGTTGCTCTCATCAACCAAACCCGCCGAAAATCCATCCACAGGGTTTTTACAGAGATCTGCAAAAGAAAACAACCGATCAACAACTAAAACCCAAAATAAAAAAACCAAAACCCTAAAATTGAACCGATCTTGGAATAGGGTAAAAGGGTATGGCATAAAGATGATGATTATTACAACCTTTGAGCTGTTTCTGCAGAAGGAGGCTTGCTTGTGAAGGGGAAGCCATTGATGAGAGAGATTGAAGGTCTTATTAGGGTGCCGAAAGAGATGAAAGGAAGGAGAATTGTGTACCTTATATATATATATATCGTCCTTATAGACCGACACAATTCTCTATAAAATCTAATTCTGATGACTGATTAGTAGCCTTCCCTCTCTAATTACTCTCTCCATGTTATATTTACTTGCACGTATAATTCTTCCCTTATTTGTTAATTTTAATTTTAATTTTAATAAATGAGTTGTTGATTTTTTATTTGTGAATATTAAAGTGTGTAGGTATTGTATTTTAATAGGTATCTAAGTTATATTGCTAAGCGATATTTTCGCAGTAATTTTTGATACTTTTGTACAGTTGGTTTCATATGTGAAAATATCAAAAATTTTACGAAATTATCAATTTCATATTATCGCATATGAGACTCATCTTTTAATCAAAATAATATTAGTATATGATTAAAAAATGGGTCTCACGAGTAAAAATATTTAAAATTATTTTAAAAATATCAATTCCTTATATATTTTATATAATAATTTAAAACTTTTTAAATGCTTGTTGGTTTCTACTTTCTAATTCTACTAGTAGCGTTTTTGCCTTGGAGACTTGTAGTATACTTATTTTTATTTTTTATAATATTAATTTATTTTAATTGATGAGTTTTATTTTCGTATTTTGTTTAATTTAATATCTTGTTACTGTGACGCTTCCAAAATAGGTCCAATCCATCCAACCCATTCTGAGTCGTCAAATACATGGTACAGAAAATAACTACAACTTTATTATTACAATTGTCGTGCAAAATACGACAACACATATACTGTGAGTTTAAATACAAATATTATCATCTAGACAGTATTCATACTCAATTAAGTCCTCATTATACTTATTGATACACTATTTTACAAAATAGTGAGGACTACTAAAACAACTGTCTTGAACCATCATTCCACACCCCGACTAGTACTCGCTACATTCTCGCCTCCTGAAAAGAAAGATGGAACAACAAGGAAAAGGGTGAGCTCAACTAGCCTAGTAAAGAATATTATGACTAAGATAATATACAACAAATTATCGTTAGTTTTCAACAGGAAAAAATTTAATAGAATACAATAGACAACAAGTTTTCAATCAATATTCGCAGCGAAAAATAATAATTCATAGAGAAGTTACGTAGAGAATGAAATCTTTGATTATCTATGAATTTAAAAGTCCATCATCAACATTTTATCCCTGTAACATCAATCAATAAATATCTTGAATCAAATAGTCATCCTTGCACTACAGGCCAAAGATATTCATCAGTTGGTCATGTTCACCTCAACACCTGTTCATCTTTGCACTACGGGCCAAAGATATTCATCAGAAATCATTCATCTTTGCACTACAGGCCAAAGATATTCAGTTATATCATCATTTAAGACTGAGGATGATGTGACGCCCCCAGAATAGGTATACAACACCCATTCTGAGTCGCCAAATACATGGTACAGAAAGCAAACTACAACTTCAATAATACAATTGTCGTGCAAAATACGACAACACATACTGTGAGTTTAAATACAAATATTGTCTTCTAGACAATATCCACACTCAAATAAATCCTCATTACAATTATTCAAACACTATTTTACAGAAATAGTGAGGACTGCTAATACATCTTTCTAGAATCATCACTCCATACCCCGACTAGATCCTGCTATGTTCTCACCTCCTGAGAAGAAAAATGGAACAAAAAGGAAAAGGGTGAGCTCAACTAGCCCAGTAAAGAATATTATGACTAAGATAATATACAACAAATTATCGTTAGTCTTCAACAGGGAAAAATCTGATAAAATATAATCGACAACAAGTTTTAGATCAACAACTGCAGCGGAAACAGCAAACCATTAGAAGAGTCAAGTAGAGAAAGAATTCTACTATCTTCTAAGATTTAAAAGTCCATCATCAATATTTTATCCCTGTAACATCAATTAATAATCATCTTTAACCAAATATTCATCTTTGCACTACAGGCCAAAGATATTCATTTGTATCATCAGTCGGTCATGTTCATCTCAACACCTGTTCATCTTTGCACTACAGGCCAAAGATATTCATCAAGTAATTATACATCTTTGCACTACAGGCCAAAGATATTCAGTAATATCATCATTTAGGACTGAGGATGATGAAAAATATCTTAAAGAGAACGAATCCAATGAGACAGAAGGACAAATAGTAGGGATTCGTATAACAGTTTATCCAAGATCAATAATACTTCATAATAATCAATTGTGAAGCAGAATTCAAAAATAAAGATCAAAACATGGATACAATCAAAGATAGTAACCATAATAGACATCTTGGACAAAAAGGGAAAATTTTATTTTTCGGTGAATAGTGCCGTATTCGTGAATAGTGCCGTATACGTGAATAGTAACCCCCGACACAAAAAGTTCTAAATTTGATAAAAACTCATATCAATATTTCAGCATAATGATATTGAAGAAAATAATATCATTAAGAAGAAAATAATATCCCTTACCTCAAAATATCAGTACTTCTGGTCGGAATACCGGTATAAGGCTGAAAGAAACTTGCTCTGATGAATAGAAACTCTCAAAGTATCTAAATACTCACAAAATACACTCAATAATCAAGAGAGAGAAAGAGAGAAAACTTGTTTCTGGTGTGATTTTCAATTCTAACTTAGCCCTCTATTTATAAAAAAATTTTGGTAGGTTTGACCTGCAACCTGATGGCTTTACCTGTTACTATTCCCACCCACCACATTTGAAATATAATTCAGCACATTTCTTCACCAACCACAAGTGGGGCCCACCAATTCTAGAATTTTCCACCAAAATGATAAACTCCGAAAATTCAACAATTTCTGAACCAGTCATCTTGTAAAATTCGTAATAAATCATACGTTCATTTTTAACGGTTCAAAATTTGTGGACATATACTCAACTTATATATGTATAACATATCCAAAAATTACCACGATCCAACGGTCGGATTAAAAATTATAACCCCCGCAAACTATCTCAAAAACCCTGATTTTTAATACCTCCATTCCGACAAAAATACTGACAAAAACCTCAACATTAACTCCTTCATTTTTAACCACAAAAATATATTCCTCATTTATATCCACATAAAATAAATATTTCCTTATCATATGAATCAATAATTAATTATTCACAAATAATATTACAGAATCACATTTATGACAACCAGGCCGTTCCCAGGAAAGAGGGGGCTTTCCAATAAGGATTTCTCCTTACTGGCGCGCAATTAGATGACCAAACCTCTCCTTAGACAGAACTTTCTAGACATTGCCAATAATGTTATCTAATAATATTATTCAAATAATATGAATTATTGATCTGATAAATGAAAATACTGTGCAGCAACAATTATTGAAACAACAATAATATAAAATATCAACGCAGCAATTATTGAATCAATAAAATAAAATATTGAATAATAACTACTGTAACAATTATTGAGTAGTGCCTTCTTACGTAAGAATCAATAATTGGTGCAATACCGTGTGCTACTGTATTTTAACCACCGGGTATTCCAACAGTATTAACGGTAACAACTACGCCGTTATTTATAAACAACTTATACTTGTCGTTTTCTTCATCCAATCGCTTTCCGTTATGGGGCCCACACAAGGCTGCGTCGTCGTACGAATATTCCCCGACAGCAAGAATATTCCACGACCAACCGAATATTCACCGACCAAAAATAAATATTTTATAACCACTTGCTTATTTTGCAAAATTTGCACATTTCACCCATAACCAAAGTATTATATCAAATTAACCCCTTATTATTCACAATAATATTTAGAGAAAATTTGATTTTATTCATTAATAAGTTGGGGTCTTACAACCTCCCCTCCTTATGAAATTTCGTCCTCGAAATTGACGTACGTACCTGATGTTTCAAAAAGGTGAGGATACCTCGCTTTCATTTCTGATTCCAACTCCCAGGTCATTTCTTCAATAGCATGGTTTCTCCACAAAACCTTAACTTGTGGTATAACCTTCGTGCGTAGGACATGCTCTTTCCTATCCAAGATCTTAACAGGTACCTCCTCGTACGTTAAATCTTCAGCTATCTCGTCTGGTTCTAACTCAATAATGTGGTTCGGGTCTTTAACATATTTACGAAGCATAGATATGTGAAAAACATTATGAACACGAGACATGCTTGGAGGTAATGCGAGTCTATATGCCACATTTCCTATTCGCTCAAGAATCTCAAATGGACCAACAAATCTTGGATTGAGCTTTCCTCTCTTCCCAAATCTTGTAACTCCCTTCCATGGTGCAACACGTAACAATACATGATCCCCAATATTAAATTCCACGTCCTTCCGATGAAGATCCGCATAACTCTTTTGTCGATCCTGTGCCGTTTGTATACGTTGTCGAATCGTTTGGATCTTCTCTGTAGTAATGCGTACCAATTCTGGTCCCAACAATGTTGCTTCACCCACCTCGTCCCAGCATACTGGAGAACGACATTTTCTTCCATACAACGCCTCAAATGGAGCCATACCTATGCTCGCCTGATAACTGTTGTTGTAGGAGAATTCCACCAATGGTAGGTACTTATCCCAACTCCCTTTGAGATCTAAGACACAAAGTCTTAATAGATCTTCAAGAGTTTGAATAGTCCTCTCTGATTGTCCGTCCGTTTGAGGATGGTATGCTGAACTGAATCGTAAATCCGTGCCCATAGCTTTCTGCAAGCTAACCCAAAATCGTGAAGTGAATCTTGGGTCACGATCCGAAACTATGGATACTGGCATGCCATGCAATCTCACAATCTCGTTCACGTACATACTAGCAAGACGTTCAAGGGAATAAGTCTCACGTATCGGCAAGAAATGAGCGGACTTGGTTAATCTATCAACAATAACCCAAATCGCATCTATGCCTTGAGAAACCTTGGGAAGACCTGTAACAAAATCCATAGTAATGTGTTCCCACTTCCATTTCGGAATCTCAAGTGGTTGCAATGGACCCTTTGGTACTTGATGCTCCGCTTTTACACGTTGACAAGTTAAACATCTCGAGATAAACTCCGCGATCTCTCTTTTCATATTGCTCCACCAAAATGTATGTCGAAGATCGTGATACATTTTGGTACTCCCAGGATGGATTGCAAACGGTGTGTTGTGTGCCTCCATCATTATTCTATGCTTCAAGTCAAAATCGTTAGGAACACAAAGTCTGGAGTTGACTCGAAGTATTCCTTCTTCATCGATTCTTGCTTCTGGAATAGCACCTTCTTGCACTTTCTTCTTCATACGCATCAGCTCTATATCCGTAGCTTGAGCAGCTTTAACTTTATCGATTAAAGTCGGTTCTACTCGTATATTTGATATCATCATGTGGGTACTTGGAGCCTTCATCTCTATCTCCATCCTTTGCAAGTCATACAAAATGGGCCTTTGTGTTAAAAACATTGCACTCGTACCCGCATATGATCTTCTACTCAATGCGTCAGCTACTACGTTTGCTTTTCCAGGATGGTATTGGATGGTATGATCGTAATCTTTCAACAGCTCAAGCCAACGTCGTTGCCGCATGTTGAGTTCCTTTTGGGTGAAGAAATATTTGAGGCTTTTATGATCTGTATAGATCTCCACTTTCTCCCCATACAGGTAGTGTCTCCAGATCTTCAACGCAAAAACGACTGCTGCCAACTCCAAATCATGAGTAGGATAATTCCTCTCATATTCTTTGAGTTGTCGTGAGGCATAGGCTATGACTTTCCCATGTTGCATGAGAACACATCCTAACCCTTTGCCTGAAGCATCGCTGTAGATAACAAATCCATCCGAACCAGATGGTATTGTCAAAACAGGTGCCGAAATGAGTCTCCTCTTGAGTTCTTGGAAACTCTTCTCGCATTCCTCACTCCATACGAATTTTGTATCTTTCCGAGTCAGCTGAGTTAACGGAGTAGCGATTCGAGAAAATCCTTCCACAAATCTCCGATAATAACCAGCTAAGCCCAGAAAGCTACGTACTTCGGTTACCGACTTCGGTTGCTCCCAACTTTGTATGGCTTCAATCTTCGCCGGGTCGACAGATACTCCATGTTTTGACACCACGTGCCCAAGGAATGCTACTTCCTCAAGCCAGAACTCGCATTTCTTCAGTTTGGCATATAGCTTGTTTTCACGAAGCCTTTGCAGTACCAGCTTCAAATGGCGCTCATGATCTTCACGGCTTTTGGAATAGATGAGGATGTCATCAATAAAGACAACAACGAACTGATCCAAATATTCTTTGAATACACGGTTCATCATATCCATGAAGGCAGCAGGAGCATTAGTCAATCCAAAAGACATTACTAAGAATTCATAATGCCCGTACCGAGTTCTGAAGGCAGTCTTTGGAATATCCTCAGTTTTAATCTTCAGCTGATGATATCCAGAACGAAGATCGATCTTTGAAAAGAATTGTGCTCCTTGCAACTGGTCAAACAGGTCATCAATGCGAGGTAGCGGATACCTATTCTTGATGGTGACATGGTTCAATTCTCGATAGTCAATACAAAGTCGCATACTCCCGTCTTTCTTCTTTACGAATAAAACAGGAGCACCCCAAGGAGACGTACTAGGACGAATAAAACCGATGTCCAACAACTCCTGTAGTTGGACTTTTAACTCCTGAAGTTCAATAGGAGCCATTCGATATGGGGTTTTAGAAATGGGCTTTGTACCGGGTTCAAGGTCAATAAAGAATTCAATTTCTCGTTCCGGGGGTAGACCGGGAAGTTCTTCAGGAAATACATCGGAAAATTCTCTAACAATAGAAATATTATTCAAATCTGACTTGTCTTTGTTCAAATCCATAACATGGGCTAAGAAAGCTTGACATCCGTTTTTCAATAAACGAATAGCTTTGTGGCTTGATATGACAGTGACTGATTTTAGTGGTTTAGTAGTTTGAATTCGTATGACAGGTTGGTTAGGAATATGAAAACTAACAACCTTACGAAAACAATCAATTTTAGCATGATGAGTGGTTAACCAATCAATTCCTAAAATCACATCAAAAGCAAGTATCTTTAAAGAGATAAGATCAACAGGTAATGTGATAGTGCCAACTTGGATCATGCAAGATTTATAAACTGTAGATGTAACGAAGGTTTCACCCAACGGAGTTTCAACAGATAAGTTAAAGTCCAATTTCTCCGGAGTCAAGTTTAAACGTTGAGCACAAGCAGGAGAGATAAAAGAATGGGTAGAACCGGTATCTAGTAAAGTATAAACTTCGCAAGAATTCAAGATTAGCTTACCCGTGATCACCTCGTTCGGGTTTCTCGCGTTTTGGCCAGTAACGACAAACGCCCTTCCAGGAACCGCTGATTTCGACTTATCCGGGATAACTTTTGGAGTCACCATCCCCGCTGAACTTGGTTTTGCTACAGAACACTCTCGAGCTATATGACCTTCCTTTCCACAGTTATAACATACCTTGGATTGTTGTGGGCAGTTTGGGCTGATATGTCCCTCTTTTCCACATTTGTAACATACGACCGGTGGTCGTTCTCCTCCCCTAGAAACAGTTGATGTTTGTGCTGACGTCTTCACGTTATCATTGTTGTACCTTCTCTTCTTGAAATCTCCTCCCGACTCGCTCCTTCTATTATCACGACCACGATTACCACCAGAGTGGTTACCGCTTTTGTCCGAATGTTTTCCTCCCTGCTGGTTTTCATTGCTTCGATGACTGCCGCCACCGGTATGACCCTGGTTGTGGTCCCTCGGTTGCACATACTCATTATCTCGCTCTAATAATTGAGCCCTGTTTACAACATCTGAATATAAAGAAAATTTATGAGAGATAAGATATTGCCGAATCTCGGGTTTTAGACCTCTCAGAAACATCCTTGTCATTCGTTCCTCATTTTCGACCAAATGAGGTGCAAACCTGGATAACTCTGCAAACTTCGCCTCGTACTGGGACACCGTCATGTTGTTTTGTTCCAGTCTAATAAACTCAACCTCCTTCATATGACGAATACTTTCAGGAAAGTACTTGTCATTGAACAGTTTTTGAAATGTTTCCCAGGACATGTTGAGTGCGTCAGGCTGGGTACGCTTCACAGACTCCCACCAGTAGTCTGCCTCACCGCGGAACATAAATGTGGCGAATGGAACCTTCTGTTCCTCCGTGCATCCCAAGACATCAAATATCTTGGTAATTTGCTTGACCCACGTTTCCGCCATGATCGGATCCGGCTTTCCCTTAAATTCTGGTGGTCCCAATTCTTTGAACTGCTTAGCTGTGACAAACCGCGCGTTGTTATCATTTCCACCCGTATTCTGCACACGAGTCTCCCTCGTCTGATTTTGCATGAACTGCAAAAAGCTCCTAAACATTCCATCATTCATCGTTTGCTCGGTAACGTTGTTTACAGGAGGAATATTGCCTTCCTGTTGCACGTTCCCCTGGGTAGTGATCAAAGGTGTCTCCACGGTCTGATTTACTCCATTATTAACGTTCTCAGCTGCCATTCTTAAATACTGCCATAAAACAAGGGTTAATAGTCATGTCATATATTATCCCTATACTCTGACCGACCAAATAAACACCAAATAAACTTAGTCAGGTCATACTAGCGAAGGAATTCCCCGTCTCTCCCCTCCTAGTTCTTGTCTCACATCTCAGCCAGGGATCATATCCCTAAGCTCTGATACCAACTGTGACGCCCCCAGAATAGGTATACAACACCCATTCTGAGTCGCCAAATACATGGTACAGAAAGCAAACTACAACTTCAATAATACAATTGTCGTGCAAAATACGACAACACATACTGTGAGTTTAAATACAAATATTGTCTTCTAGACAATATCCACACTCAAATAAATCCTCATTACAATTATTCAAACACTATTTTACAGAAATAGTGAGGACTGCTAATACATCTTTCTAGAACCATCACTCCATACCCCGACTAGATCCTGCTATGTTCTCACCTCCTGAGAAGAAAAATGGAACAAAAAGGAAAAGGGTGAGCTCAACTAGCCCAGTAAAGAATATTATGACTAAGATAATATACAACAAATTATCGTTAGTCTTCAACAGGGAAAAATCTGATAAAATATAATCGACAACAAGTTTTAGATCAACAACTGCAGCGGAAACAGCAAACCATTAGAAGAGTCAAGTAGAGAAAGAATTCTACTATCTTCTAAGATTTAAAAGTCCATCATCAATATTTTATCCCTGTAACATCAATTAATAATCATCTTTAACCAAATATTCATCTTTGCACTACAGGCCAAAGATATTCATTTGTATCATCAGTCGGTCATGTTCATCTCAACACCTGTTCATCTTTGCACTACAGGCCAAAGATATTCATCAAGTAATTATACATCTTTGCACTACAGGCCAAAGATATTCAGTAATATCATCATTTAGGACTGAGGATGATGAAAAATATCTTAAAGAGAACGAATCCAATGAGACAGAAGGACAAATAGTAGGGATTCGTATAACAGTTTATCCAAGATCAATAATACTTCATAATAATCAATTGTGAAGCAGAATTCAAAAATAAAGATCAAAACATGGATACAATCAAAGATAGTAACCATAATAGACATCTTGGACAAAAAGGGAAAATTTTATTTTTCGGTGAATAGTGCCGTATTCGTGAATAGTGCCGTATACGTGAATAGTAACCCCCGACACAAAAAGTTTCAAATTTGATAAAAACTCATATCAATATTTCAGCATAATGATATTGAAGAAAATAATATCATTAAGAAGAAAATAATATCCCTTACCTCAAAATATCAGTACTTCTGGTCGGAATACCGGTATAAGGCTGAAAGAAACTTGCTCTGATGAATAGAAACTCTCAAAGTATCTAAATACTCACAAAATACACTCAATAATCTAGAGAGAGAAAGAGAGAAAACTTGTTTCTGGTGTGATTTTCAATTCTAACTTAGCCCTCTATTTATAGAAAAATTTTGGTAGGTTTGACCTGCAACCTGATGGCTTTACCTGCTACTATTCCCACCCACCACATTTGAAATATAATTCAGCACATTTCTTCACCAACCACAAGTGGGGCCCACCAATTCTAGAATTTTCCACCAAAATGATAAACTCCGAAAATTCAACAATTTCTGAACCAGTCATCTTGTAAAATTCGTAATAAATCATACGTTCATTTTTAACGGTTCAAAATTTGTGGACATATACTCAACTTATATATGTATAACATATCCAAAAATTACCACGATCCAACGGTCGGATTAAAAATTATAACCCCCGCAAACTATCTCAAAAACCCTGATTTTTAATACCTCCATTCCGACAAAAATACTGACAAAAACCTCAACATTAACTCCTTCATTTTTAACCACAAAAATATATCCCTCATTTATATCCACATAAAATAAATATTTCCTTATCATATGAATCAATAATTAATTATTCACAAATAATATTACAGAATCACATTTATGACAACCAGGCCGTTCCCAGGAAAGAGGGGGCTTTCCAATAAGGATTTCTCCTTACTGGCGCGCAATTAGATGACCAAACCTCTCCTTAGACAGAACTTTCTAGACATTGCCAATAATGTTATCTAATAATATTATTCAAATAATATGAATTATTGATCTGATAAATGAAAATACTGTGCAGCAACAATTATTGAAACAACAATAATATAAAATATCAACGCAGCAATTATTGAATCAATAAAATAAAATATTGAATAATAACTACTGTAACAATTATTGAGTAGTGCCTTCTTACGTAAGAATCAATAATTGGTGCAATACCGTGTGCTACTGTATTTTAACCACCGGGTATTCCAACAGTATTAACGGTAACAACTACGCCGTTATTTATAAACAACTTATACTTGTCGTTTTCTTCATCCAATCGCTTTCCGTTATGGGGCCCACACAAGGCTGCGTCGTCGTACGAATATTCCCCGACAGCAAGAATATTCCACGACCAACCGAATATTCACCGACCAAAAATAAATATTTTATAACCACTTGCTTATTTTGCAAAATTTGCACATTTCACCCATAACCAAAGTATTATATCAAATTAACCCCTTATTATTCACAATAATATTTAGAGAAAATTTGATTTTATTCATTAACTTATTCATTAATAAGTTAGAGAAAATTTAATGAATAAAATCAAATTTTCTCTAAATATTATTGTGAATAATAAGGGGTTAATTTGATATAATACTTTGGTTATGGGTGAAATATGCAAATTTTGTAAAATAAGCAAGTGGTTATAAAATATTTATTTTTGGTCGGTGAATATTCGGTTGGTCGTGGAATATTCTTGCTGTCGGGGAATATTCGTACGACGACGCAGCCTTGTGTGGGCCCCATAACGGAAAGCGATTGGATGAAGAAAACGACAAGTATAAGTTGTTTATAAATAACGGCGTAGTTGTTACCGTTAATACTGTTGGAATACCCGGTGGTTAAAATACAGTAGCACACGGTATTGCACCAATTATTGATTCTTACGTAAGAAGGCACTTGTAACAACCCCAAAATAGGTCCATTCCACCCAACCCATTCTGAGTCGTCAAATACATGGTACAGAAAATAACTACAACTTTATTACAACAATTGTCGTGCAAAATACAACAACACATATGCTGTGAGTTTGGATACAAATATATACCAAATGTGACTCATGTTCCAACCGTGGACATCACATCGCAATGACACCTTACATAAAGGTATAGTCAAAAACTGTTTTAGAAATTAGAATCTTTGGGAAGTGCTCAAGGAAACCTTCGTACATGGGAGGCCATGCTTCTAGGTTATGATAGATATCATATGGCCACAGAATTATCCTTGGTTTACCCAATAGACCCCAAAGAAAAACGAGAAGATTACTATCATATTCTTCCCAATGGTGAGTCTTCTCTTGACTTATCATTATCTCCACTGTCTCTAATTGAGAATTATACTTCAAACAAACACCAAGATTATATAGGTAGTGCTCGTATATATACTCAGCAAGTGGATGAGCACATCCCTGTCTTATGATGACACGAGGTTGTATGTCGTTAGACATCTTGTATGATAGTGGCAAACCACCCTTCCAACGTTGGGTACACCTTACCCTATTGGATTCACCAAATAAAACTACTAAATGAACTTTTCTATACTGCTTCGGGAGAACATCCACAGCTAGAGACCACCGTTCTATTTCCCCGTTACCCTCGCTCGACCCAGCTACACTCTTATTACCTGAAAGGAATTGTGAAGCAAAAGGGTGAGCACAACTAGCTCAGTAAAGAATATCATGACTAAAGATAATTAAATTATCAATAGCCTTCATCAATAATAAATCAGAGATTTAGAACATATGGTAAATGATAAAAATTTCAACCATAGTTGCAGCGGAACGAGCAATCCATTAGAAGAGTCAAATAGACTATAAAGTCTATTATCTTCTCCATGTTAAAAATCCATCAACAATGTTTTATCCCTGTAACATCAATCAACAGTTCCTTTCCACAATCATATGAATAACTCATAATCATAATTGTGATTCTAAATTTTTCTTCGCACCCAGGACGAAGAATATTTTCATCACCTGTCTTTACCTGAAACATCAAAGATCATGGTTATACCAAATCACAGTTCCTGTTCATAATCATACTAATAAATCCATCTTTGCACTACGACCAAAGATATTCAACAACAGTTTATCTTTGCACTACGGGCCAAAGATATTCATCAACAGACCATCTTTGCACTACAGGCCAAAGATATTCATCTACAATTCATCTTTGCACTACAGGCCAAAGATATTCCTCAACCGTTCATCTTTGCACTACTGGCCAAAGATATTCAACAACAGGTCATCTTTGCACTACGGGCCAAAGATATTCATCTACAATTCATCTTTGCACTACAGGCCAAAGATATTCCTCAACAATTCATATTTGCACTACATGCCAAATATATTAATACCTCAAAGAATATATAATCATTTAAGAATTTATATAAACAATAATTATAACCATGTTGATCATTTCACCTTTGCACTTAAGCTAAAGATATTCAATTATAAATTCAATGGTCATGATCATACCAGTCAACAATTCAACTTTGCACTACTGGCCAAAGAGAACCCATAGTCATGATCATACCAAAAATCTACCCATCTTTACACTCAAGTCAAAGAGAAATTTCAACATTAGGGTTATAAAAATGTTATATATGATTATAAAAATAATATGGTCAAAACATGGATTTAATTTCAAGAGCAATATTCATAAATCAACTATAATTTGGTTAGAAAAAGAAACCAATTTTGTCGTGAATAGTAACTCATGAATAGTAACCTCGACTCAAAAAGGTAGAAATTCAACAATAAAATCTATACCAATATTTCGGTATAATGATATTGAAAGAATAACATTTCTTAAGCTTATAAACAATTTATTTAAATTGTTTACACTTTACTAATTAATGCATTTAATCATCATAAAATGTCAACTCTTAAGATTTCATCATCAATAGCCAAAACCCTCATCAAAAATCTGCATATACCTCATATAGGATTCTCAAGCCATAAAATCCTATTTTCCAATTTTCTTTCCTCACAAAACATATTTAATTCATTTACTCATAACTAGACCATTTTCATAAAAAATACCAAATCAGTTCCAAAAATATTTCTTTTCTGGGATTTAGCATAATATAGTCCCATAGTGAACATATATTTTTCTCAGAATTTTTAAAAGTCATTTACTATTTTTCATATGGCCAAAATAGCCGAATATTTAGACATTTATCAAAAATTGTACTTTTGTCTAAAAATTCTGAAATTTACAGAGTATACTTCTATCATATACATGTACTCCCAATAAAAATTTCATCAATTTTGGAGTTAACCACAAGGAATTATAAGCTGTTACTTTTAAAATAGTCTTTTCTCATAAAATTCATAACTCTCAATCTATACATCCAAAAATCACCATTTTTGGACACAATCAAGAAAACTCATCAAAATATCATTTCAAATTTTTCCAGAATTTTTGAAGATCAGAAAAATTACGAAACTGAAAATCATAACAACCCTTAAAATCCCTTACTATCCCTTACCTCAAAAGAGCAGTACTTCTGATCGGTATAAGGCTGAAGGAAACTTGCACTGATGAATAGCAACTCACCAAGTATCTAAATACTCACAAAATACACTCAATAATCTAGAGAGAGAAAGAGAGAAAGCTTATGTTTCTGGTGTGATTTTCAATTCTAACTTAGCCCTCTATTTATAGGAAAATTTTGGTAGGTTTGACCTGCAACCTGATGGCTTTACCTGCTACTATTCCCACCCACCACATTTGAAATATAATTCAGCACATTTCTTCACCAACCACAAGTGGGGCCCACCAATTCTAGAATTTTCCACCAAAATGATAAACTCCGAAAATTCAACAATTTCTGAACCAGTCATCTCGTAAAATTCATAACAAATCATACGTTCATTTTTAACGGTTCAAAATTTGTGGACATATACTCAACTTATATATGTATAACATATCCAAAAATTACCACGATCCAACGGTCGGATTAAAAATTATAACCCCCGCAAAATATCTCAAAAACCCTGATTTTCAATACCTCCATTTCGACAAAAATACAGATAAAAACCTCAACATTAACTCCTTCATTTTTAACCACAAAAATATATCCCTCATTTATATCCACATAAAATAAATATTTCCTTATCATATGAATCAATAATTAATTATTCACAAATAATATTACAGAATCACATTTATGACAACCAGGCCGTTCCCAGGAAAGAGGGGGCTTTCCAATAAGAATTTCTCCTTACTGGCGCGCAATTAGATGACCAAACCTCTCCTTAGACAGAACTTTCTAGACATTGACAATAATGTTATCTAATAATATTATTCAAATAATATGAATTATTGATCTGATAATGGAAAATACTGTGCAGCAACAATTATTGAAACAACAATAATATAAAATATCAACGCAGCAATTATTGAATCAATAAAATAAAATATTGAACAGTAATTACTGTAACAATTATTGAGTAGTGCCTTCTTACGTAAGAATCAATAATTTCAAAAATACTGTGCAATACCGTGTGCTACTGTGCAATAACGCGTATTACTGTATTTTAACCACCGGGTATTTCAACAGTGTTAACGATAACAACTACGCCGTTATTTGTAAAAACTCAAATTTGTCATTTTTCTTCACCCGACAGTTATTCGTTATGGGGCCCACAAATAGCTGCGCCGTCGTACGAATATTCTCCGACAGAAAGAATATTCCACGACCAAACGAATATTCCCCGACAACAATGATTATTTTATAACCACTTGCTTATTTTGAAAAAAAATTCATATTTCACCCATAACTTTAAACTTTTATCAATTTAACCATTTACTGAATAGTAATTATAAGAAAAATTGAATACTTTTATTTCATAAAATTCGGGGTCTTACAATCTCCCCTCCTTATGAAATTTCGTCCCCGAAATTTACGTACCTGGTATTTCGAAGAGTTGAGAATACCTTGCTTCCATTTCAGATTCTATCTCTCAGATCATCATGATTTCTCCATTGCTCATCTCCCATGATAACTTCATTTGGGTTCCTCATTTGTTGGGAAGTCATGACAACCGCCATCCCTCGAACTACTCGACTTTGACTTGTCTGGAGCAGCATTTGGCGTCATCATTACCGTTGGAATATACCTTTCTATATGACATATTCCTCCCTCAACTGCCTCTTCGTACTCCTCATTCATGATCTGAATCATCAATCTTCGATCCATATCGGATTCAGGTTGACCGCTATGTACAGGGTAATTCAAAACTCGATGTTGGGTTCTCCCAATTGCTTTCCAAAAAGAGAAATTCATATCATCTATTTTAGACTTCTTAGATCGAACATCTCTTTCCACAATATCCACGTGTCGTGCGGCTTTTGCCCATGCATCACTTATTCTCACTCGTTCAATTTTTTCTTCTTTCAGCTCAGATTCCATTTTTATCATCTTATACTCTGCCAAAGAATGCTTCTGTTCAAGCATCACATATCGGGTAACACAAGCTTGAATTGTTGCATCCTTTTGTTCCACGACCGCCTGTCGTTCTTCTGCTTGCTCTTCTAACTCATGAATACGATTTTGAAATTCTACATTTTGATCATATAATACCTCTAATAAACTCTCCTCTGGTACTTCTTCTTCCTCTTCTTCCTCAGTCTCAGCTGTTACCTCTGCGACTATCTCGGGTGCAACTATCAATTCTTCACTCACCACATAGATATCTCTAATTCCTTCTTCGTCTGACATCACATTATCATGGTTAGTGATTAGAGGTATCCCCACAGTCTCATTCACTCCATTGTTAGCATTCTCAGCTGCCATTCTCAAATACTGCCATAAAATAAGGGTTAATTAAATAAATTAACATATCACATAATATCCCAATATTATGACTAACCAACAAATAAGCTTAGGTAGGACACACTAGCGAAGGATTTACTCATCTCTCCCCTCCTAGTTATATTTCTCGATCTCCGCCAGAGATCATATCCCTAAGCTCTGATACCAACTGTAACAACCCCAAAATAGGTCCATTCCACCCAACCCATTCTGAGTCGTCAAATACATGGTACAGAAAATAACTACAACTTTATTACAACAATTGTCGTGCAAAATACAACAACACATATGCTGTGAGTTTGGATACAAATATATACCAAATGTGACTCATGTTCCAACCGTGGACATCACATCGCAATGACACCTTACATAAAGGTATAGTCAAAAACTGTTTTAGAAATTAGAATCTTTGGGAAGTGCTCAAGGAAACCTTCGTACATGGGAGGCCATGCGTCTAGGTTGTGATAGATATCATATGGCCACAGAATTATCCTTGGTTTACCCAATAGACCCCAAAGAAAAACGAGAAGATTACTATCATATTCTTCCCAATGGTGAGTCTTCTCTTGACTTATCATTATCTCCACTCTCTCTAATTGAGAATTATACTTCAAACAAACACCAAGATTATATAGGTTGTGCTCGTATATATACTCAGCAAGTGGATGAGCACATCCTGTCTTATGATGACACGAGGTTGTATGTCGTTAGACATCTTGTATGATAGTGGCAAACCACCCTTCCAACGTTGGGTACACCTTACCCTATTGGATTCACCAAATAAAACTACTAAATGAACTTTTCTATACTGCTTCGGGAGAACATCCACAGCTAGAGACCACCGTTCTATTTCCCCGTTACCCTCGCTCGACCCAGCTACACTCTTATTACCTGAAAGGAATTGTGAAGCAAAAGGGTGAGCACAACTAGCCCAGTAAAGAATATCATGACTAAAGATAATTAAATTATCAATAGCCTTCATCAATAATAAATCAGAGATTTAGAACATATGGTAAATGATAAAAATTTCAACCATAGTTGCAGCGGAACGAGCAATCCATTAGAAGAGTCAAATAGACTATAAAGTCTATTATCTTCTCCATGTTAAAAATCCATCAACAATGTTTTATCCCTGTAACATCAATCAACAGTTCCTTTCCACAATCATATGAATAACTCATAATCATAATTGTGATTCTAAATTTTTCTTCGCACCCAGGACGAAGAATATTTTCATCACATGTCTTTACCTGAAACATCAAAGATCATGGTTTTACCAAATCACAGTTCCTGTTCATAATCATACTAATAAATCCATCTTTGCACTACGACCAAAGATATTCAACAACAGTTTATCTTTGCACTACGGGCCAAAGATATTCATCAACAGACCATCTTTGCACTACAGGCCAAAGATATTCATCTACAATTCATCTTTGCACTACAGGCCAAAGATATTCCTCAACCGTTCATCTTTGCATTACTGGCCAAAGATATTCAACAACAGGTCATCTTTGCACTACGGGCCAAAGATATTCATCTACAATTCATCTTTGCACTACAGGCCAAAGATATTCCTCAACAATTCATATTTGCACTACATGCCAAATATATTAATACCTCAAAGAATATATAATCATTTAAGAATTTATATAAACAATAATTATAACCATGTTGATCATTTCACCTTTGCACTTAAGCTAAAGATATTCAATTACAAATTCAATGGTCATGATCATACCAGTCAACAATTCAACTTTGCACTACTGGCCAAAGAGAACCCATAGTCATGATCATACCAAAAATCTACCCATCTTTACACTCAAGTCAAAGAGAAATTTCATCATTAGGGTTATAAAAATGTTATATATGATTATAAAAATAATATGGTCAAAACATGGATTTAATTTCAAGAGCAATATTCATAAATCAACTATAATTTGGTTAGAAAAAGAAACCAATTTTGTCGTGAATAGTAACTCATGAATAGTAACCTCGACTCAAAAGGTAGAAATTCAACAATAAAATCTATACCAATATTTCGGTATAATGATATTGAAAGAATAACATTTCTTAAGCTTATAAACAATTTATTTAAATTGTTTACACTTTACTAATTAATGCATTTAATCATCATAAAATGTCAACTCTTAAGATTTCATCATCAATAGCCAAAACCCTCATCAAAAATCTGCATATACCTCATATAGGATTCTCAAGCCATAAAATCCTATTTTCCAATTTTCTTTCCTCACAAAACATATTTAATTCATTTACTCATAACTAGACCATTTTCATAAAAAATACCAAATCAGTTCCAAAAATATTTCTTTTCTGGGATTTAGCATAATATAGTCCCATAGTGAACATATATTTTTCTCAGAATTTTTAAAAGTCATTTACTATTTTTCATATGGCCAAAATAGCCGAATATTTAGACATTTATCAAAAATTGTACTTTTGTCTAAAAATTCTGAAATTTACAGAGTATACTTCTATCATATACATGTACTCCCAATAAAAATTTCATCAATTTTGGAGTTAACCACAAGGAATTATAAGCTGTTACTTTTAAAATAGTCTTTTCTCATAAAATTCATAACTCTCAATCTATACATCCAAAAATCACCATTTTTGGACACAATCAAGAAAACTCATCAAAATATCATTTCAAATTTTTCCAGAATTTTTGAAGATCAGAAAAATTACGAAACTGAAAATCATAACAACCCTTAAAATCCCTTACTATCCCTTACCTCAAAAGAGCAGTACTTCTGATCGGTATAAGGCTGAAGGAAACTTGCACTGATGAATAGCAACTCACCAAGTATCTAAATACTCACAAAATACACTCAATAATCTAGAGAGAGAAAGAGAGAAAGCTTATGTTTCTGGTGTGATTTTCAATTCTAACTTAGCCCTCTATTTATAGGAAAATTTTGGTAGGTTTGACCTGCAACCTGATGGCTTTACCTGCTACTATTCCCACCCACCACATTTGAAATATAATTCAGCACATTTCTTCACCAACCACAAGTGGGGCCCACCAATTTTAGAATTTTCCACCAAAATGATAAACTCCGAAAATTCAACAATTTCTGAACCAGTCATCTCGTAAAATTCATAACAAATCATACGTTCATTTTTAACGGTTCAAAATTTGTGGACATATACTCAACTTATATATGTATAACATATCCAAAAATTACCACGATCCAACGGTCGGATTAAAAATTATAACCCCCGCAAAATATCTCAAAAAACCTAATTTGATTTTCAATACCTCCATTCCGACAAAAATACAGATAAAAACCTCAACATTAACTCCATTTTTAACCACAAAAATATATCCCTCATTTATATCCACATAAAATAAATATTTCCTTATCATATGAATCAATAATTAATTATTCACAAATAATATTACAGAATCACATTTATGACAACCAGGCCGTTCCCAGGAAAGAGGGGGCTTTCCAATAAGAATTTCTCCTTACTGGCGCGCAATTAGATGACCAAACCTCTCCTTAGACAGAACTTTCTAGACATTGACAATAATGTTATCTAATAATATTATTCAAATAATATGAATTATTGATCTGATAATAGAAAATACTGTGCAGCAACAATTATTGAAACAACAATAATATAAAATATCAACGCAGCAATTATTGAATCAATAAAATAAAATATTGAACAGTAATTACTGTAACAATTATTGAGTAGTGCCTTCTTACGTAAGAATCAATAATTTCAAAAATACTGTGCAATACCGTGTGCTACTGTGTAATAACGCGTATTACTGTATTTTAACCACCGGGTATTTCAACAGTATTAACGATAACAACTACGCCGTTATTTGTAAAAACTCAAATTTGTCGTTTTTCTTCACCCGACAGTTATTCGTTATGGGGCCCACAAATAGCTGCGCCGTCGTACGAATATTCTCCGACAAAAAGAATATTCCACGACCAAACGAATATTCCCCGACAACAATGATTATTTTATAACCACTTGCTTATTTTGAAAAAAAATTCATATTTCACCCATAACTTTAAACTTTTATCAATTTAACCATTTACTGAATAGTAATTATAAGAAAAATTGAATACTTTTATTTCATAAAATTCGGGGTCTTACAGCACTACTCAATAATTGTTACAGTAGTTATTATTCAATATTTTATTTTATTGATTCAATAATTGCTGCGTTGATATTTTATATTATTGTTGTTTCAATAATTGTTGCTGCACAGTATTTTCATTTATCAGATCAATAATTCATATTATTTGAATAATATTATTAGATAACATTATTGGCAATGTCTAGAAAGTTCTGTCTAAGGAGAGGTTTGGTCATCTAATTGCGCGCCAGTAAGGAGAAATCCTTATTGGAAAGCCCCCTCTTTCCTGGGAACGGCCTGGTTGTCATAAATGTGATTCTGTAATATTATTTGTGAATAATTAATTATTGATTCATATGATAAGGAAATATTTATTTTATGTGGATATAAATGAGGGATATATTTTTGTGGTTAAAAATGAAGGAGTTAATGTTGAGGTTTTTGTCAGTATTTTTGTCGGAATGGAGGTATTAAAAATCAGGGTTTTTGAGATAGTTTGCGGGGGTTATAATTTTTAATCCGACCGTTGGATCGTGGTAATTTTTGGATATGTTATACATATATAAGTTGAGTATATGTCCACAAATTTTGAACCGTTAAAAATGAACGTATGATTTATTATGAATTTTACAAGATGACTGGTTCAGAAATTGTTGAATTTTCGGAGTTTATCATTTTGGTGGAAAATTCTAGAATTGGTGGGCCCCACTTGTGGTTGGTGAAGAAATGTGCTGAATTATATTTCAAATGTGGTGGGTGGGAATAGTAGCAGGTAAAGCCATCAGGTTGCAGGTCAAACCTACCAAAATTTTCCTATAAATAGAGGGCTAAGTTAGAATTGAAAATCACACCAGAAACAAGTTTTCTCTCTTTCTCTCTCTAGATTATTGAGTGTATTTTGTGAGTATTTAGATACTTTGAGAGTTTCTATTCATCAGAGCAAGTTTCTTTCAGCCTTATACCGGTATTCCGACCAGAAGTACTGATATTTTGAGGTAAGGGATATTATTTTCTTCTTAATGATATTATTTTCTTCAATATCATTATGCTGAAATATTGATATGAGTTTTTATCAAATTTGGAACTTTTTGTGTCGGGGGTTACTATTCACGTATACGGCACTATTCACGAATACGGCACTATTCACCAAAAAATAAAATTTTTCCTTTTTGTCCAAGATGTCTATTATGGTTACTATCTTTGATTGTATCCATGTTTTGATCTTTATTTTTGAATTCTGCTTCACAATTGATTATTATGAAGTATTATTGATCTTGGATAAACTGTTATACGAATCCCTACTATTTGTCCTTCTGTCTCATTGGATTCGTTCTCTTTAAGATATTTTTCATCATCCTCAGTCCTAAATGATGATATTACTGAATATCTTTGGCCTGTAGTGCAAAGATGTATAATTACTTGATGAATATCTTTGGCCTGTAGTGCAAAGATGAACAGGTGTTGAGATGAACATGACCGACTGATGATACAAATGAATATCTTTGGCCTGTAGTGCAAAGATGAATATTTGGTTAAAGATGATTATTAATTGATGTTACAGGGATAAAATATTGATGATGGACTTTTAAATCTTAGAAGATAGTAGAATTCTTTCTCTACTTGACTCTTCTAATGGTTTGCTGTTTCCGCTGCAGTTGTTGATCTAAAACTTGTTGTCGATTATATTTTATCAGATTTTTCCCTGTTGAAGACTAACGATAATTTGTTGTATATTATCTTAGTCATAATATTCTTTACTGGGCTAGTTGAGCTCACCCTTTTCCTTTTTGTTCCATTTTTCTTCTCAGGAGGTGAGAACATAGCAGGATCTAGTCGGGGTATGGAGTGATGGTTCTAGAAAGATGTATTAGCAGTCCTCACTATTTCTGTAAAATAGTGTTTGAATAATTGTAATGAGGATTTATTTGAGTGTGGATATTGTCTAGAAGACAATATTTGTATTTAAACTCACAGTATGTGTTGTCGTATTTTGCACGACAATTGTATTATTGAAGTTGTAGTTTGCTTTCTGTACCATGTATTTGGCGACTCAGAATGGGTGTTGTATACCTATTTTGGGGGCGTCACAGTTGGTATCAGAGCTTAGGGATATGATCCCTGGCTGAGATGTGAGACAAGAACTAGGAGGGGAGAGACGGGGAATTCCTTCGCTAGTATGACCTGACTAAGTTTATTTGGTGTTTATTTGGTCGGTCAGAGTATAGGGATAATATATGACATGACTATTAACCCTTGTTTTATGGCAGTATTTAAGAATGGCAGCTGAGAACGTTAATAATGGAGTAAATCAGACCGTGGAGACACCTTTGATCACTACCCAGGGGAACGTGCAACAGGAAGGCAATATTCCTCCTGTAAACAACGTTACCGAGCAAACGATGAATGATGGAATGTTTAGGAGCTTTTTGCAGTTCATGCAAAATCAGACGAGGGAGACTCGTGTGCAGAATACGGGTGGAAATGATAACAACGCGCGGTTTGTCACAGCTAAGCAGTTCAAAGAATTGGGACCACCAGAATTTAAGGGAAAGCCGGATCCGATCATGGCGGAAACGTGGGTCAAGCAAATTACCAAGATATTTGATGTCTTGGGATGCACGGAGGAACAGAAGGTTCCATTCGCCACATTTATGTTCCGCGGTGAGGCAGACTACTGGTGGGAGTCTGTGAAGCGTACCCAGCCTGACGCACTCAACATGTCCTGGGAAACATTTCAAAAACTGTTCAATGACAAGTACTTTCCTGAAAGTATTCGTCATATGAAGGAGGTTGAGTTTATTAGACTGGAACAAAACAACATGACGGTGTCCCAGTACGAGGCGAAGTTTGCAGAGTTATCCAGGTTTGCACCTCATTTGGTCGAAAATGAGGAACGAATGACAAGGATGTTTCTGAGAGGTCTAAAACCCGAGATTCGGCAATATCTTATCTCTCATAAATTTTCTTTATATTCAGATGTTGTAAACAGGGCTCAATTATTAGAGCGAGATAATGAGTATGTGCAACCGAGGGACCACAACCAGGGTCATACCGGTGGCGGCAGTCATCGAAGCAATGAAAACCAGCAGGAGGAAAAATTCGGACAAAAGCGGTAACCACTCTGGTGGTAATCGTGGTCGTGATAATAGAAGGAGCGAGTCGGGAGGAGATTTCAAGAAGAGAAGGTACAACAATGATAACGTGAAGACGTCAGCACAAACATCAACTGTTTCTAGGGGAGGAGAACGACCACCGGTCGTATGTTACAAATGTGGAAAAGAGGGACATATCAGCCCAAACTGCCCACAACAATCCAAGGTATGTTATAACTGTGGAAAGGAAGGTCATATAGCTCGAGAGTGTTCTGTAGCAAAACCAAGTTCAGCGGGGATGGTGACTCCAAAAGTTGTCCCGGATAAGTCGAAATCAGCGGTTCCTGGAAGGGCGTTTGTCGTTACTGGCCAAAACGCGAGAAACCCGAACGAGGTGATCACGGGTAAGCTAATCTTGAATTCTTGCGAAGTTTATACTTTACTAGATACCGGTTCTACCCATTCTTTTATCTCTCCTGCTTGTGCTCAACGTTTAAACTTGACTCCGGAGAAATTGGACTTTAACTTATCTGTTGAAACTCCGTTGGGTGAAACCTTCGTTACATCTACAGTTTATAAATCTTGCATGATCCAAGTTGGCACTATCACATTACCTGTTGATCTTATCTCTTTAAAGATACTTGCTTTTGATGTGATTTTAGGAATTGATTGGTTAACCACTCATCATGCTAAAATTGATTGTTTTCGTAAGGTTGTTAGTTTTCATATTCCTAACCAACCTGTCATACGAATTCAAACTACTAAACCACTAAAATCAGTCACTGTCATATCAAGCCACAAAGCTATTCGTTTATTGAAAAACGGATGTCAAGCTTTCTTAGCCCATGTTATGGATTTGAACAAAGACAAGTCAGATTTGAATAATATTTCTATTGTTAGAGAATTTTCCGATGTATTTCCTGAAGAACTTCCCGGTCTACCCCCGGAACGAGAAATTGAATTCTTTATTGACCTTGAACCCGGTACAAAGCCCATTTCTAAAACCCCATATCGAATGGCTCCTATTGAACTTCAGGAGTTAAAAGTCCAACTACAGGAGTTGTTGGACATCGGTTTTATTCGTCCTAGTACGTCTCCTTGGGGTGCTCCTGTTTTATTCGTAAAGAAGAAAGACGGGAGTATGCGACTTTGTATTGACTATCGAGAATTGAACCATGTCACCATCAAGAATAGGTATCCGCTACCTCGCATTGATGACCTGTTTGACCAGTTGCAAGGAGCACAATTCTTTTCAAAGATCGATCTTCGTTCTGGATATCATCAGCTGAAGATTAAAACTGAGGATATTCCAAAGACTGCCTTCAGAACTCGGTACGGGCATTATGAATTCTTAGTAATGTCTTTTGGATTGACTAATGCTCCTGCTGCCTTCATGGATATGATGAACCGTGTATTCAAAGAATATTTGGATCAGTTCGTTGTTGTCTTTATTGATGACATCCTCATCTATTCCAAAAGCCGTGAAGATCATGAGCGCCATTTGAAGCTGGTACTGCAAAGGCTTCGTGAAAACAAGCTATATGCCAAACTGAAGAAATGCGAGTTCTGGCTTGAGGAAGTAGCATTCCTTGGGCACGTGGTGTCAAAACATGGAGTATCTGTCGACCCGGCGAAGATTGAAGCCATACAAAGTTGGGAGCAACCGAAGTCGGTAACCGAAGTACGTAGCTTTCTGGGCTTAGCTGGTTATTATCGGAGATTTGTGGAAGGATTTTCTCGAATCGCTACTCCGTTAACTCAGCTGACTCGGAAAGATACAAAATTCGTATGGAGTGAGGAATGCGAGAAGAGTTTCCAAGAACTCAAGAGGAGACTCATTTCGGCACCTGTTTTGACAATACCATCTGGTTCGGATGGATTTGTTATCTACAGCGATGCTTCAGGCAAAGGGTTAGGATGTGTTCTCATGCAACATGGGAAAGTCATAGCCTATGCCTCACGACAACTCAAAGAATATGAGAGGAATTATCCTACTCATGATTTGGAGTTGGCAGCAGTCGTTTTTGCGTTGAAGATCTGGAGACACTACCTGTATGGGGAGAAAGTGGAGATCTATACAGATCATAAAAGCCTCAAATATTTCTTCACCCAAAAGGAACTCAACATGCGGCAACGACGTTGGCTTGAGCTGTTGAAAGATTACGATCATACCATCCAATACCATCCTGGAAAAGCAAACGTAGTAGCTGACGCATTGAGTAGAAGATCATATGCGGGTACGAGTGCAATGTTTTTAACACAAAGGCCCATTTTGTATGACTTGCAAAGGATGGAGATAGAGATGAAGGCTCCAAGTACCCACATGATGATATCAAATATACGAGTAGAACCGACTTTAATCGATAAAGTTAAAGCTGCTCAAGCTACGGATATAGAGCTGATGCGTATGAAGAAGAAAGTGCAAGAAGGTGCTATTCCAGAAGCAAGAATCGATGAAGAAGGAATACTTCGAGTCAACTCCAGACTTTGTGTTCCTAACGATTTTGACTTGAAGCATAGAATAATGATGGAGGCACACAACACACCGTTTGCAATCCATCCTGGGAGTACCAAAATGTATCACGATCTTCGACATACATTTTGGTGGAGCAATATGAAAAGAGAGATCGCGGAGTTTATCTCGAGATGTTTAACTTGTCAACGTGTAAAAGCGGAGCATCAAGTACCAAAGGGTCCATTGCAACCACTTGAGATTCCGAAATGGAAGTGGGAACACATTACTATGGATTTTGTTACAGGTCTTCCCAAGGTTTCTCAAGGCATAGATGCGATTTGGGTTATTGTTGATAGATTAACCAAGTCCGCTCATTTCTTGCCGATACGTGAGACTTATTCCCTTGAACGTCTTGCTAGTATGTACGTGAACGAGATTGTGAGATTGCATGGCATGCCAGTATCCATAGTTTCGGATCGTGACCCAAGATTCACTTCACGATTTTGGGTTAGCTTGCAGAAAGCTATGGGCACGGATTTACGATTCAGTTCAGCATACCATCCTCAAACGGACGGACAATCAGAGAGGACTATTCAAACTCTTGAAGATCTATTAAGACTTTGTGTCTTAGATCTCAAAGGGAGTTGGGATAAGTACCTACCATTGGTGGAATTCTCCTACAACAACAGTTATCAGGCGAGCATAGGTATGGCTCCATTTGAGGCGTTGTATGGAAGAAAATGTCGTTCTCCAGTATGCTGGGACGAGGTGGGTGAAGCAACATTGTTGGGACCAGAATTGGTACGCATTACTACAGAGAAGATCCAAACGATTCGACAACGTATACAAACGGCACAGGATCGACAAAAGAGTTATGCGGATCTTCATCGGAAGGACGTGGAATTTAATATTGGGGATCATGTATTGTTACGTGTTGCACCATGGAAGGGAGTTACAAGATTTGGGAAGAGAGGAAAGCTCAATCCAAGATTTGTTGGTCCATTTGAGATTCTTGAGCGAATAGGAAATGTGGCATATAGACTCGCATTACCTCCAAGCATGTCTCGTGTTCATAATGTTTTTCACATATCTATGCTTCGTAAATATGTTAAAGACCCGAACCACATTATTGAGTTAGAACCAGACGAGATAGCTGAAGATTTAACGTACGAGGAGGTACCTGTTAAGATCTTGGATAGGAAAGAGCATGTCCTACGCACGAAGGTTATACCACAAGTTAAGGTTTTGTGGAGAAACCATGCTATTGAAGAAATGACCTGGGAGTTGGAATCAGAAATGAAAGCGAGGTATCCTCACCTTTTTGAAACATCAGGTACGTACGTCAATTTCGAGGACGAAATTTCATAAGGAGGGGAGGTTGTAAGACCCCAACTTATTAATGAATAAAATCAAATTTTCTCTAAATATTATTGTGAATAATAAGGGGTTAATTTGATATAATACTTTGGTTATGGGTGAAATGTGCAAATTTTGCAAAATAAGCAAGTGGTTATAAAATATTTATTTTTGGTCGGTGAATATTCGGTTGGTCGTGGAATATTCTTGCTGTCGGGGAATATTCGTACGACGACGCAGCCTTGTGTGGGCCCCATAACGGAAAGCGATTGGATGAAGAAAACGACAAGTATAAGTTGTTTATAAATAACGGCGTAGTTGTTACCGTTAATACTGTTGGAATACCCGGTGGTTAAAATACAGTAGCACACGGTATTGCACCAATTATTGATTCTTACGTAAGAAGGCACTACTCAATAATTGTTACAGTAGTTATTATTCAATATTTTATTTTATTGATTCAATAATTGCTGCGTTGATATTTTATATTATTGTTGTTTCAATAATTGTTGCTGCACAGTATTTTCATTTATCAGATCAATAATTCATATTATTTGAATAATATTATTAGATAACATTATTGGCAATGTCTAGAAAGTTCTGTCTAAGGAGAGGTTTGGTCATCTAATTGCGCGCCAGTAAGGAGAAATCCTTATTGGAAAGCCCCCTCTTTCCTGGGAACGGCCTGGTTGTCATAAATGTGATTCTGTAATATTATTTGTGAATAATTAATTATTGATTCATATGATAAGGAAATATTTATTTTATGTGGATATAAATGAGGGATATATTTTTGTGGTTAAAAATGAAGGAGTTAATGTTGAGGTTTTTGTCAGTATTTTTGTCGGAATGGAGGTATTAAAAATCAGGGTTTTTGAGATATTTTGCGGGGGTTATAATTTTTAATCCGACCGTTGGATCGTGGTAATTTTTGGATATGTTATACATATATAAGTTGAGTATATGTCCACAAATTTTGAACCGTTAAAAATGAACGTATGATTTATTATGAATTTTACAAGATGACTGGTTCAGAAATTGTTGAATTTTCGGAGTTTATCATTTTGGTGGAAAATTCTAGAATTGGTGGGCCCCACTTGTGGTTGGTGAAGAAATGTGCTGAATTATATTTCAAATGTGGTGGGTGGGAATAGTAGCAGGTAAAGCCATCAGGTTGCAGGTCAAACCTACCAAAATTTTCCTATAAATAGAGGGCTAAGTTAGAATTGAAAATCACACCAGAAACAAGTTTTCTCTCTTTCTCTCTCTAGATTATTGAGTGTATTTTGTGAGTATTTAGATACTTTGAGAGTTTCTATTCATCAGAGCAAGTTTCTTTCAGCCTTATACCGGTATTCCGACCAGAAGTACTGATATTTTGAGGTAAGGGATATTATTTTCTTCTTAATGATATTATTTTCTTCAATATCATTATGCTGAAATATTGATATGAGTTTTTATCAAATTTGGAACTTTTTGTGTCGGGGTTACTATTCACGTATACGGCACTATTCACGTATACGGCACTATTCACGAATACGGCACTATTCACCGAAAAATAAAATTTTCCCTTTTTGTCCAAGATGTCTATTATGGTTACTATCTTTGATTGTATCCATGTTTTGATCTTTATTTTTGAATTCTGCTTCACAATTGATTATTATGAAGTATTATTGATCTTGGATAAACTGTTATACGAATCCCTACTATTTGTCCTTCTGTCTCATTGGATTCGTTCTCTTTAAGATATTTTTCATCATCCTCAGTCCTAAATGATGATATTACTGAATATCTTTGGCCTGTAGTGCAAAGATGTATAATTACTTGATGAATATCTTTGGCCTGTAGTGCAAAGATGAACAGGTGTTGAGATGAACATGACCGACTGATGATACAAATGAATATCTTTGGCCTGTAGTGCAAAGATGAATATTTGGTTAAAGATGATTATTAATTGATGTTACAGGGATAAAATATTGATGATGGACTTTTAAATCTTAGAAGATAGTAGAATTCTTTCTCTACTTGACTCTTCTAATGGTTTGCTGTTTCCGCTGCAGTTGTTGATCTAAAACTTGTTGTCGATTATATTTTATCAGATTTTTCCCTGTTGAAGACTAACGATAATTTGTTGTATATTATCTTAGTCATAATATTCTTTACTGGGCTAGTTGAGCTCACCCTTTTCCTTTTTGTTCCATTTTTCTTCTCAGGAGGTGAGAACATAGCAGGATCTAGTCGGGGTATGGAGTGATGGTTCTAGAAAGATGTATTAGCAGTCCTCACTATTTCTGTAAAATAGTGTTTGAATAATTGTAATGAGGATTTATTTGAGTGTGGATATTGTCTAGAAGACAATATTTGTATTTAAACTCACAGTATGTGTTGTCGTATTTTGCACGACAATTGTATTATTGAAGTTGTAGTTTGCTTTCTGTACCATGTATTTGGCGACTCAGAATGGGTGTTGTATACCTATTCTGGGGGCGTCACAATCTTAGTCATAATATGTCTTACTGGGCTAGTTGAGCTCACCCTTTCTTTCTCACTGTTCTCTTCAGGAAATGAGAACGTAGCTGGGGCAAGTCGAGGAACAGAGTGATGGTCAGAATGTAGTATTTGTTAGTCTAGCCTCACTATTCTATGTAATGGGTGTTAATAAATGTAATGAGGACTCCTTTTGAGTATGAATACTTCTCTAGAAGATAATATTGTATTCAAACTCACAGTTTAAGTTTTGTCGTATTGTAACAACGACAGTTGTAATTAGTAAGTTGGGTATTTGTATTCTGTATTATGTATCTGACGACCCAAGATGAGTGATGTATACCTTATTTCGGGG